>JBBBDQ010016156.1:0-45300 GCA_037127315.1 Ascarosepion bandense | reverse complement strand
ATTTAGAAAGAGCTATTGGTCTCTTTTGCCTAACTGCGCCCAGCACATAATAATCAAGTGGGTGGTAGTCCATGGAGTCGGTACTAAGATGTAAGGGGTGATTTAGAAAGAGTTTTGTTGGTCTCTTGCTCAACTGCGCCCAGCACATAATAATCAAGTGGGTGGTAGTCCATGGAGTTCGGTACCAAGATGTAAGGGTGATTTAGAAAGGAGGCCAAGGGTCTTTGTCAACAAGTCGAAGTATAATAATCAAGTGGGTGGTAGTCCATGGAGTTCGGTACCAAGATGTAAGGGGTGATTTAGAAAGAGTTTTGTTGGTCTCTTGCTCAAATGCGCCAAGCACATAATAATCAAGTGGGCAGAACCATGGAGTTCGGTACCAAGATGTAAGGGGTGATTTAGAAAGAGTTTATTGGTCTCTTGCTCAACTGCGCCCAGCACATAATAATCAAGTGGGTGGTAGTCCTGAGTTCGGTACCAAGATGTAAGGGGTGATTTAGAAAGAGTTTTGTTGGTTCTTTGCCTTGTACTGGGTGCCCAGCACATAATAATCAAGTGGGTGGCAGTCCATGGAGTTAGGTACCAAGATGTAAGGGGTGATTTAGAAAGAGTTTTGTTGGTCTCTTGCTCTGAATGCGCCCAGCACATAATAACTAAGTAAGGGTAAGTCCATGATAGGTACCAAGAATGTAAGGGGTGATTTAGAAAGAGTTTTGTTGGTCTTTGCTCAACTGCGCCCAGCACATAATAATCAAGTGGGTGGCAGTCCATGGAGTTAGGTACCAAGATGTAAGGGGTGATTTAGAAAGAGTTTTGTTGGTCTCTTGCTCAACTGTGCCCAGCACATAATAATCAAGTAAAAGGTAGTCCATGGAGTTAGGTACCAAGATGTAAGGGGTGATTTAGAAAGAGTTTTGTTGGTCTTCTTGCTCAAATGCGCCCAGCACATAATAATCAAGTGGGTGGCAGTCCATGGAGTTAGGTACCAAGATGTAAGGGGTGATTTAGAAAGAGTTTTGTTGGTCTCTTGCTCAAATGCGCCCAGCACATAATAATCAAGTGGGTGGCAGTCCATGGAGTTAGGTACCAAGATGTAAGGGGTGATTTAGGGAAAGAGTTTTGTTGGTCTCTTGCTCAACTGCGCCCAGCACATAATAATCAAGTGGGTGGCAGTCCATGGAGTTAGGTACTAAGATGTAAGGGGTGATTTAGAAAGAGTTTTGTTGGTCTCTTGCTCAAATGCGCCCAGCACATAATAATCAAGTTGGTGGTAGTCCATGGAGTTAGGTACCAAGATGTAGGTGATTTAGTGAGTTTGTTGGTCTCTTGCTCAACTGCGCCAAGCACATAATAATCAAGTGGGTGGTAGTCCATGGAGTTAGGTACCAAGATGTAAGGGGTGATTTAGAAAGAGTTTTGTTGGTCTCTTGCTCAAATGCGCCCAGCACATAATAATCAAGTGGGTGGCAGTCCATGGAGTTCGGTACCAAGATGTAAGGTGATTTAGAAAGAGTTTTGTTGGTCTCTTGCTCAAATGCGCCCAGCACATAATAATCAAGTGGGTGGCAGTCCATGGAGTTAGGTACCAAGATGTAAGGGGTGATTTAAAGAGTTTTGTTGGTCTCTTGCTCAAATGCGCCCAGCACATAATAATCAAGTGTGGTAGTCCATGGATAGTACCGGGGATGTAAGGGGTGATTTAGAAAGAGTTTTGTTGGTCTCTTGCTCAAATGCGCCCAGCACATAATAATCAAGTGGGTGGCAGTCCATGGAGTTAGGTACCATGATGTAAGGGTGATTTAGAAAGAGCTTAGTTGGTCTCTTGCTCAACTGCGCCAAGCACATAATAATCAAGTGGGTGGTAGTCCATGGAGTTAGGTACCAAGATGTGGGCAAGATTTAGAAAGAGTTTTGTTGGTCTCTTGCTCAACTGCGCCAAGCACATAATAATCATGTGGGTGGTAGTCCATGAATGGTACCAAGATGTAAGGGGTGATTTAGAAAGAGTTTTGTTGGTCTTTGCTCCAATCATGCCAAGCACATAATAATCAAGTGGGTGGTAGTCCATGGAGTTAGGTACCAAGATGTAAGGGGTGATTTAGAAAGAGTTTTGTTGACTCTTTGCTCAACTGCGCCCAGCACATAATAATCAAGTGGGTGGCAGTCCATGGAGTTCGGTACCAAGATGTAAGGGGTGATTTAGAAAGAGTTTTGTTGGTCTCTTGTCTAACTGCGCCAAGCACATAATAATCAAGTGGGTGGTAGTCCATGGAGTTAGGTACTAAGATGTAAGGGTGATTTAGAAGAGTTTTGCTTGTCTCTTGCCTTAAATGCGCCCAGCACATAATAATCAAGTGGGTGGCAGTCCATGGAGTTCGGTACCAAGATGTAAGGGGTGATTTAGAAAGAGTTTTGTTGGTCTCTTGCTCAAATGCGCCCAGCACATAATAATCAAGTGGGTGGCAGTCCATGGAGTTAGGTACCAAGATGTAAGGGGTGATTTAGAAAGAGTTTCGCTGGTCTTCTTGCTCAAATGGTGCCCAGCACATAATAATCAAGTGGGTAGCAGTCCATGGAGTTCGGTACCAAGATGTAAGGGGTGATTTAGAAAGAGTTTTGTTGGTCTCTTGCTCAAATGCGCCCAGCACATATGAATCAGTGGGTGGCAGTCCATGGAGTTAGGTGCCAAGATGGGAGGTGATTTAGAAAGAGTTTTGTTGGTCTCTTGCTCAAATGCGGCCGGTGAAGATGGGGTCAATCAAGTGGGTGGCAGTCCACATAGAGTTCTTTGGTACCAAGATGTAAGGGGTGATTTAGAAAGAGTTTTGTTGGTCTCTTGCTCAAATGCGCCGCGACACAATCAAGTGGGTGGCAGTCCATGGAGTTAGGTACCAAGATGTAAGGGGTGATTTAGAAAGAGTTTTGTTGGTCTCTTGCTCAAATGCGCCCAGCACATAATAATCAAGTGGGTGGCAGTCCATGGAGTTCGGTACCAAGATGTAAGGGGTGACGAAGAGTTTTGTTGGTCTTTGCCCAAATGTGCCCAGCACATAATAATCAAGTGGGTGGCAGTCCATGGAGTTCGGTACCAAGATGTAAGTGGGGCATTTAGAAAGAGTTTTGTTGGTCTCTTGCTCAAATGCGCCCAGCACATAATAATCAAGGGTGGCAGTCCACATGGAGTTCGGTACCAAGATGTAAGGGTGATTTAGAAAGAGTTTTGTTGGTCTCTTGCTCAAATGCGCCCAGCACATAATAATCAAGTGGGTGGCAGTCCATGGAGTTCGGTACCAAGATGTAAGGGGTGATTTAGAAAGAGTTTTGTTTGTCTCTTGCTCAAATGGTGCCCAGCAGACAATCGGGCGGGTGGCAGTCCATGGAGTTAGGTACCAAGATGTAAGGGGTGATTTAGAAAGAGTTTTGTTGGTCTCTTGCTCAAATGCGCCCAGCAATATAATAATCAAGTGGGTGGCAGTCCATGGAGTTCGGTACCAAGATGTAAGGGGTGATTTAGAAAGAGTTTTGTTGGTCTCTTGCTCAACTGCGCCAAGCACATAATAATAAGTGGGTGGTAGTCCATGGAGTTAGGTACCAAGATGTATAAGATTAGAAAAGAGTTTTGTTGGTCTTTGCTCAAATGTTAAAGCATTACAATAATCAAGTGGGTGGCAGTCCATGGAGTTAGGCACAAGATGGTAAGGGTAGATTAGAAAGAGTTTTGTTAAGCCTTGCTCAACTGCGCCAAGCACATAATAATCAAGTGGGTGGCAGTCCATGGAGTTAGGTACCAAGATGTAAGGGGTGATTTAGAAAGAGTTTTGTTGGTCTCTTGCTCAACTGCGCCAAGCACATAATAATCAAGTGGGTGGCAGTCCATGGAGTTAGGTACCAAGATGTAAGGGGTGATTTAGAAAGAGTTTTGTTGGTCTCTGTCACGCCCAGCACAGAATAATCAAGTGGGTGGTAGTCCATGGAGATAGGTACCAAGATGTAAGGGGTAGATTTTTAGAAAGAGTTTTGTTGTCTTGCTCAAATGTTTCCAGCACATAATAATCAAGTTGGTGGTAGTCCATGGAGTTCGGTACCAAGATGTAAGGGGTGATTTAGAAAGAGTTTTGTTGGTCTCTTGCTCAACTGCGCCCAGCACATAATAATCAAGTGGGTGGTAGTCCATGGAGTTAGGTACCAAGATGTAAGGGGTGATTTAGAAAGAGTTTTGTTGGTCTTTGCTCAAATGCGCCCAGCACATAATAATCAAGTTGGTGGTAGTCCATGGAGTTCGGCATCAAGATAAGGGGTGATTTAGAAAGAGTTTTGTTGGTCTCTTGCTCAAATGCGCCAAGCACATAATAATCGTTGGGTGGTAGTCCAAGGAGTTAGCATCAAGATGTAAGGGGTGATTTAGAAAGAGTTTTGTTGGTCTCTTGCCCGGAAGCAGCCGCACATAATAATCAAGTTGGTGGTAGTCCATAGAGTTCGGTACCAAGATGTAAGGGTGACGAAAGAGTTTTGTTGGTCTCTTGCTCAACTGCGCCAAGCAATACACAATCAAGTGGGTGGCAGTCCATGGAGTTAGGTACCAAGATGTAAGGGGTGATTTAGAAAGAGTTTTGTTGGTCTCTTGCTCAAATGCGCCCAGCACATAATAATCAAGTTGGTGGGTAGTCCATGGAGATAGGTACTTCCAAAGATGTGCGGGGTGATTTAGAAAGAGTTTTGTTGGTCTCTTGCTCAAATGCGCCCAGCACATAATAACGTTGGTGGTAGTCCATGGAGTTCGGTACCAAGATGTAAGGTGATTTAGAAAGAGTTTTGTTGGTCTCTTGCTCAACTGCGCCAAGCACATAATAATCAAGTGGGTGGCAGTCCATGGAGTTAGGTACCAAGATGTAAGGGGTGGATTTAGAAAATATTTTGTTGGTCTTCTGCTCAAATGCGCCCAGCACATAATAATCAAGTTGGTGGTAGTCCATGGAGTTCGGTACCAAGATGTAAGGGGTGATTTAGAAAGAGTTTTGTTGGTCTCTTGCTCAACTGCGCCCAGCACATAATAATCAAGTGGGTGGTAGTCCATGGAGATAGGTACCAGATAAGGGGTGATTTAGAAAGAGTTTTGTTGGTCTCTTGCTCAACTGCGCCCAGCACATAATAATCAAGTGGGTGGTAGTCCATGGAGATAGGTACCAAGATGTAAGGGGTGATTTAGAAAGAGTTTTGTTGGTCTCTTGCTCAAATGCGCCCAGCACATAATAATCAAGTTGGTGGTAGTCCATGGAGTTAGGTACCAAGATGGGTGATTTAGAAAGAGTTTTGTTGGTCTCTTGCTCAACTGCGCCCAGCACATAATAATCAAGTGGGTGGTAGTCCATGGAGATAGGTACCAAGATGTAAGGGGTGATTTAGAAAGAGTTTTGTTGGTCTCTTGCTCAACTGCGCCCAGCACATAATATCATGGGGTGGTAGTCCATGGAGTTCGGTACCATGATGGTGGTGATTTAGGAAAGAGTTTTGTTGGTTCTTTGCTCAAATGCGTCTAAAGTACATAATAATCAAGTGGGTGGCAGTCCATGGAGTTAGGTACCAAGATGTAAGGGTGATTTAGAAAGAGTTTTGTTGGTCTCTTGCTCAAATGCGCCCAGCACATAATAATCAAGTGGGTGGCAGTCCATGGAGTTAGGTACCAAGATGTAAGGGGTGATTTAGAAAGAGTTTTGTTGGTCTCTTGCTCAACTGCGCCAAGCACATAATAATCAAGTGGGTGGTAGTCCATGGAGTTAGGTACCAAGATGTAAGGGGGTGATTTAGAAAGAGTTTTGGTTGGTCTCTTGCTCAACTGCGCCAAGCACATAATAATCAAGTGGGTGGTAGTCCATGGAGTTCGGTACCAAGATGTAAGGGGTGGATTGAAGAGTTTTGTTGGTCTTGCCCAACTAGGCAGTATATAAGAATCAAGTGGTGGAAACTTATTAGTACCAAGATGAAGGGTGATTTAGAAAGAGTTTTGTTGGTCTCTTGCTCAACTGCGCCCAGCACATAATAATCAAGTGGGTGGCAGTCCATGGAGTTCGGTACCAAGATGTAAGGGGTGATTTAGAAAGAGTTTTGTTGGCTTGCTCAACTGCGCCAAGCACATAATAATCAAGTGGGTGGTAGTCCATGGAGTTAGGTACCAAGATGTAAGGGGTGATTTAGAAAGAGTTTTGTTGGTCTTCTACAAATGCGCCCAGCACATAATAATCAAGTGGGTGGCAGTCCATGGAGTTCGGTACCAAGATGTAAGGGGTAGATTTAGAAAGAGTTTTGTTGGTCTCTTGCTCAAATGCGCCCAGCACATAATAATCAAGTGGGTGGCAGTCCATGGAGTTAGGTACCAAGATGTAAGGGTGATTTAGAAAGAGTTTTGTTGGTCTCTTGCTCAAATGCGCCCAGCACATAATAATCAAGTGGGTGGCAGTCCATGGAGTTCGGTACCAAGATGTAAGGGGTGATTTAGAAAGAGTTTGTTGGTCTCTTGCTCAAATGCGCCCAGCACATAATAATCAAGTGGGTGGCAGTCCATGGAGTTAGGTACCAAGATGTAAGGGGTGATTTAGAAAGAGTTTTGTTGGTCTCTTGCTCAAATGCGCCCAGCACATAATAATCAAGTAAGGCAGTCCATGGAGCTGGGTACCAAAAGATGTGAGGTGATTGTAGAGTTTTGTTGGTCTCTTGCTCAAATGCGCCCAGCACATAATAATCAAGTGGGTGGCAACTATGGAGTTAGGTACCAAGATGTAAGGGGTGGATTTAGAAAGAGTTTTGTTGGTTCTTTGCTCAAATGCGCCCAGCACATAATAATCAAGTGGGTGGCAGTCCATGGAGTTCGGTACCAAGATGTAAGGGGTGATTTAGAAAGAGTTTTGTTGGTCTCTTGCTCAAATGCGCCCAGCACATAATAATCAAGTGGGTGGCAGTCCATGGAGTTCGGTACCAAGATGTAAGGGGTGATTTAGAAAGAGTTTTGTTGGTCTCTTGCTCAAATGCGCCCAGCAATAGACAATCAAGTGGGTGGCAGTCCATGGAGTTCGGTACCAAGATGTAAGGGGTGATTTAGAAAGAGTTTTGTTGGTCTCTTGCTCAAATGCGCCCAGCACATAATAATCAAGTGGTGGCAGTCCATGGAGTTCGGTACCAAGATGTAAGGGGTGATTTAGAAAGAGTTTTGTTGGTCTCTTGCTCAAATGCGCCCAGCACATAATAATCAAGTGGTGGCAGTCCATGGAGTTAGGTACCAAGATGTAAGGGGTGATTTAGAAAGAGTTTTGTTGGTCTCTTGCTCAAATGCGCCCAGCACATAATAATCAAGTGGGTGGCAGTCCATGGAGTTCGGTACCAAGATGTAAGGGGTGATTTAGAAAGAGTTTTGTTGGTCTCTTGCTCAACTGTGCCAAGCACATAATAATCAAGTGGGTGGTAGTCCATGGAGTTAGGTACCAAGATGTAAGGGTGACGAGTAGGAAGAGCTGGTTGGTCTCTTGCTCAAATGCGCCAAGCACATAATAATCAAGTGGGTGGCAGTCCGTGGAGTTAGGTACCAAGATGTAAGGTGATTTAGAAAGAGTTTTGTTGGTCTCTTGCTCAACTGCGCCAAGCACATAATAATCAAGTGGGTAAAACCATGGAGTTAGGTACCAAGAGTAAGGGTGATTTAGAAAGAGTTTGTCATTCCTTTGCTCAACTGCGCCAAGCACATAATAATCAAGTGGGTGGCAGTCCATGGAGTTAGGTACCAAGATGTAAGGGGTGATTTAGAAAGAGTTTTGTTGGTCTCTTGCTCAAATGCGCCCAGCACATAATAATCAAGTGGGTGGCAGTCCATGGAGTTCGGTACCAAGATGTAAGGGGTGATTTAGAAAGAGTTTTGTTGGTCTCTTGCTCAAATGCGCCCAGCACATAATAATCAAGTGGGTGGCAGTCCATGGAGTTAGTACCAAGATGTAAGGGGCATTGAAAGAGCTGCTGGTCTTTGCCTGCCTGCGCCCAGCACATAATAATCAAGTGGGTGGCAGTCCATGGAGTTCGGTACCAAGATGTAAGGGTGATTTAGAAAGAGTTTTGTTGGTCTCTTGCTCAACTGCGCCAAGCACATAATAATCAAGTGGGTGGTAGTCCATGGAGTTAGGTACCAAGATGTAAGGGGTGATTGCCCAAATGCGCCAAGCACATAATAATCAAGTGGGTGGCAGTCCATGGAGTTAGGTACCAAGATGTAAGGGGTGATTTAGAAAGAGTTTTGTTGGTCTCTTGCTCAACTGCGCCAAGCACATAATAATCAAGTGGGTGGCAGTCCATGGAGTTAGGTACCAAGATGTAAGGGGTGATTTAGAAAGAGTTTTGTTGGTCTCTTGCTCAACTGCGCCAAGCACATAATAATCAAGTGGGTGGTAGTCCATGGAGTTAGGTACCAAGATGTAAGGGGTGATTTAGAAAGAGTTTTGTTGGTCTCTTGCTCAACTGCGCCAAGCACATAATAATCAAGTGGGTGGCAGTCCATGGAGTTCGGTACCAAGATGTGTGGGTGATTTAGAAAGAGTTTTGTTGGTCTCTTGCTCAACTGCGCCAAGCACATAATAATCAAGTGGGTGGTAGTCCATGGAGTTAGGTACCAAGATGTAAGGGGTGATTTAGAAAGAGTTTTGTTGGTCTCTTGCTCAAATGCGCCCAGCACATAGCTAGACCAAGTGGGTGGCAGTCCATGGAGTTCGGTACCAAGATGTAGGGTAGATTTAGAAAGAGTTTTGTTGGTCTTTTGCTCAAATGCGCCCAGCACATAATAATCAAGTGGGTGGCAGTCCATGGAGTTAGGTACCAAGATGTAAGGGGTGATTTAGAAAGAGTTTTGTTGGTCTCTTGCTCAAATGCGTCAAGTACATAATAATCAAGTGGGTGGCAGTCCATGGAGTTAGGTACCAAGATGTAAGGGGTGATTTAGAAAGAGTTTTGTTGGTCTCTTGCTCAAATGCGCCCAGCACATAATAATCAAGTGGGTGGTAGTCCATGGAGTTAGGTACCAAGATGTAAGGGGTGATTTAGAAAGAGTTTTGTTGGTCTCGCTCAAAATGCGCCCAGCACATTATAATCAAGTGGGTGGCAGTCCATGGAGTTAGGTACCAAGATGTAAGGGGTGATTTAGAAAGAGTCTTGTTGGTCTTTGCCTCCACGGTGCCCAGCACATAATAATCAAGGTGGCAGTCCATGGAGTTAGGTACTAAGATGGGCGGGTGATTTAGAAAGAGCTTTGTTGGTCTCTTGCTCAACTGCGCCCAGCACATAATAATCAAGTGGGTGGCAGTCCATGGAGTTAGGTACCAAGATGTAAGGGGTGATTTAGAAAGAGTTTTGTTGGTCTCTTGCTCAAATGCGCCCAGCACATAATAATCAAGTGGGTGGCAGTCCATGGAGTTAGGTACCAAGATGTAAGGGGTGATTTAGAAAGAGTTTTGTTGGTCTCTTGCTCAACTGCGCCCAGCACATAATAATCAAGTGGGTGGTAGTCCATGGAGTTAGGTACCAAGATGTAAGGGGTGATTTAGAAAGAGTTTTGTTGGTCTCTTGCTCAAATGCGCCCAGCACATAATAATCAAGTGGGTGGCAGTCCATGGAGTTAGGTACCAAGATGTAAGGGGTGATTTAGAAAGAGTTTTGTTGGTCTCTTGCTCAACTGCGCCCAGCACATAATAATCAAGTGGGTGGCAGTCCATGGAGTTAGGTACAAGATGTAAGGGGTGATTTAGAAAGAGTTTTGTTGGTCTCTTGCCCAACTGCGCCCAGCACATAATAATCAAGTGGGTGGCAGTCCATGGAGTTAGGTACCAAGATGTAAGGGGTGATTTTTAGAAAGAGTTTTGTTGGTCTCTTGCTCAACTGCGCCCAGCACATAATAATCAAGTGGGTGGTAGTCCATGAGTTAGGTACCAAGATGTAAGGGGTGATTTAGAAAGAGTTTTGTTGCTTCTTGCTCAACTGCTTCAGCACATAATAATCAAGTGGGTGGTAGTCCATGGAGTTAGGTACCAAGATGTAAGGGGTGATTTAGAAAGAGTTTTGTTGGTCTCTTGCTCAAATGCGCCCAGCACATAATAATCAAGTGGGTGGCAGTCCATGGAGTTAGGTACCAAGATGTAAGGGGTGATTTAGAAAGAGTTTTGTTGGTCTCTTGCCTCAACTGCGCCCAGCACATAATAATCAAGTGGGTAAGGTCCATGGAGTTAGGTACCAAGATGTAAGGGGTGATTTAGAAAGAGTTTTGTTGGTCTCTTGCTCACCTGCGCCCAGCACATAATAATCAAGTTGGTGGTAGTCCATGGAGATAGGTACCAAGATGTAAGGGGTGATTTAGAAAGAGTTTTGTTGGTCTTCTGCTCAACTGCGCCCAGCACATGACAATCAAGTGGGTGGCAGTCCATGGAGTTAGGTACCAAGATGTAAGGGGTGATTTAGAAAGAGTTTTGTTGGTCTCTTGCTCAAATGCGCCCAGCACATAATAATCAAGTGGGTGGCAGTCCATGGAGTTAGGTACCAAGATGTAAGGGGTGATTTAGAAAGAGTTTTGTTGGTCTCTTGCTCAACTGCGCCCAGCACATAATAATCAAGTGGGTGGCAGTCCATGGAGTTAGGTACCAAGATGTAAGGGTGATTTAGAAAGAGTTTTGTTGGTCTCTTGCTCAAATGCGCCCAGCACATAATAATCAAGTGGGTGGTAGTCCATGGAGTTAGGTACCAAGATGTAAGGGGTGATTTAGAAAGAGTTTTGTTGGTCTCTTGCTCAACTGCGCCCAGCACATAATAATCTCAAGTGGGTGGTAGTCCATGGAGTTAGGTACCAAGATGTATAAGGGTGATTTAAAGAGTTTTGTATAACTTTGCTCAACTGTACCCAGCACATAATAATCAAGTGGGGTGGTAGTCCATGGAGTTAGGTACCAAGATGTAAGGGGTGATTTAGAAAAGAGTTTTGTTGGTCTCTTGCTCAACTGCGCCCAGCACATAATAATCAAGTGGGTGGCAGTCCATGGAGTTAGGTACCAAGATGTAAGGGTGATTTAGAAAGAGTTTTGTTGGTCTCTTGCTCAACTGCGCCCAGCACATAATAATCAAGTGGGTGGCAGTCCATGGAGTTAGGTACCAAGATGTAAGGGGTGATTTAGAAAGAGTTTTGTTGGTCTCTTGCTCAACTGCGCCCAGCACATAATAACTGGCGGTGGTAGTCCATGGAGTTGTGGGTACCAAGATGTAAGGGGTGATTTAGAAAGAGTTTTGTTTGGTCTCTTGCTCAACTGCGCCCAGCACATAATAATCAAGGGTGGTGTCCATGGGAGTTAGGTACCAAGATGTAAGGGGTGATTTAGAAAGAGTTTTGTTGGTCTTTGCTCAACTGCGCCCAGCACATAATAATCAAGTGGGTGGTAGTCCATGAAGTTAGGTACCAAGATGTAAGGGGTGATTTAGAAAGAGTTTTGTTGGTCTCTTGCTCAAATGCGCCCAGCACATAATAATCAAGTGGGTGGCAGTCCATGGAGTTAGGTACCAAGATGTAAGGGGTGAGGGGATTTAGAAAGAGTTTTGTTGTCTCTTGCTCAACTGCGCCCAGCACATAATAATCAAGTGGGTGGCAGTCCATGGAGTTAGGTACCAAGATGTAAGGGGTGATTTAGAAAGAGTTTTGTTGGTCTCTTGCTCAACTGCGCCCAGCACAGATAATAATCAAGTTGGTGTAGTCCATGGAGTTAGGTACCAAGACGTAAGGGGTGATTTAGAAAGAGTTTTGTTGGTCTCTTGCTCAACTGCGCCCAGCACATAATAATCAAGTGGGTATGTGTCCATGGAGTTAGGTACCAAGATGTATGGTGATTTAGAAAGAGTTTTGTTGGTCTCTTGCTCAACTGCGCCCAGCACATAATAATCAAGTGGGTGGCAGTCCATGGAGTTAGGTACCAAGATGGGTGGTGATTTAGAAAGAGTTTTGTTGGTCTCTTGCTCAACTGCAGCCCAGCACATAATAATCAAGTGGGTGGTAGTCCATGAGTTAGGTACCAAGATGTAAGGGGTGATTTAGAAAGAGTTTTGTTGGTCTCTTGCTCAACTGCGCCCAGCACATAATAATCAAGTGGTGGTAGTCCATGGAGTTAGGTACCAAGATGTAAGGGGTGATTTAGAAAGAGTTTTGTTGGTCTCTTGCTCAACTGCGCCCAGCACATAATAATCAAGTGGGTGTGGTAGTCCATGGAGTTAGGTACCAAGATGTAAGGGGTGATTTAGAAAGAGTTTTGTTGGTCTCTTGCTCAACTGCGCCCAGCACATAATAATCAAGTGGGTGGTAGTCCATGGAGTTAGGTACCAAGATGTAAGGGGTGATTTAGAAAGAGTTTTGTTGGTCTCTTGCTCAACTGCGCCCAGCACATAATAATCAAGTGGGTAAACCATGAGCAGGGTACCAAAGATGTAAGGGGTGATTTGGAAAGAGTTTTGTTGGTCTTGCTCAACTGCGCCCAGCACATAATAATCAAGTGGGGTGGCAGTCCATGGAGTTAGGTACTAAGATGTAAGGGGTGATTTAGAAAGAGTTTTGTTGGTCTCTTGCTCAACTGCGCTCAGCACATAATAATCAAGTGGGTGGTAGTCCATGGAGTTAGGTACCAAGATGTAAGGGTGATTTAGAAAGAGCTTTGCTGGTCTCTTTCTCAACTGGGTGCCCAAAGGGCATTACAATAATCAAGGGGTGTAGTCCCATGGAGTTAGGTACCAAGATGTAAGGGGGTGATTTAGAAAGAGTTTTGTTGGTCTCTGCTCAACTGCGCCCAGCACATAATAATCAAGTGGGTGGCAGTCCATGGAGTTAGGTACCAAGATGTAAGGGGTGATTTAGAAAGAGTTTTGTTGGTTCTTTGCTCAACTGCGCCCAGCACATAATAATCAAGTGGGTGGTAGTCCATGGAGTTCGGTACCAAGATGTAAGGGTGATTTAGGAAAGAGTTTTGTTGGTCTCTTGCTCAACTGCGCCCAGCACATAATAATCAAGTGGGTGGTAGTCCATGGAGTTAGGTACCAAGATGTAAGGGGTGATTTAGAAAGAGTTTTGTTGGTCTCTTTGCTCAACTGCGCCCAGCACATAATAATCAAGTGGGTGGCAGTCCATGGAGTTAGGTACCAAGATGTAAGGGGTGATTTAGAAAGAGTTTTGTTGGTCTCTTGCTCAAATGCGCCCAGCACATAATAATCAAGTGGGTGGTAGTCCATGGAGTTAGGTACTAAGATGTAAGGGGTGATTTAGAAGAGTTTGTTGTCTTCTTGCTCAACTGTGCCCAGCACATAATAATCAAGTGGGTGGTAGTCCATGGAGTTAGGTACCAAGATGTAAGGGGTGATTTAGAAAGAGTTCTGTTGGTCTCTTGCTCAACTGTGCCCAGCACATAATAATCAAGTGGGTGGCAGTCCATGGAGTTAGGTACCAAGATGTAAGGGGTGATTTATGGTCTTGTGGTTGGTCTCTTGCTCAAATGTGCCCAGCACATAATAATCAAGTGGGTGGCAGTCCAGCGGAGTTAGGTACCAAGATGTAAGGGGTGATTTAGAAAGAGTTTGTTGGTCTTTGCTCAAATGCGCCCAGCACATAATAATCAAGTGGGTGGCAGTCCATGGAGTTAGGTACCAAGATGTAAGGGGTGATTTAGAAAGAGTTTTGTTGGTCTCTTGCTCAACTGCGCCCAGCACATAATAATCAAAGTGGGTGGTAGTCCATGGAGTTAGGTACCAAGATGTAAGGGGTGATTTAGAAAGAGTCTTGTTGGTCTCTTGCTCAACTGCGCCCAGCACATAATAATCAAGTGGGTGGCAGTCCATGGATTTAGGTACCAAGATGTAAGGGGTGATTTAGAAAGAGTTTTGTTGGTCTCTTGCTCAACTGCGCCCAGCACATAATAATCAAGTGGGTGGTAGTCCATGGAGTTAGGTACCAAGATGTAAGGGGTAGATTTAGAAAGAGTTTTGTTGGTCTCTTGCTCAACTGCGCCCAGCACATAATAATCAAGTGGGTGGTAGTCCATGGAGTTAGGTACCAAGTTGTAAGGGGTGATTTAGAAAGAGTTTTGTTGGTCTCTTGCTCAACTGCGCCCAGCACATAATAATCAAGTGGGTGGTAGTCCATGGGAGTTAGTACCAAGATGTAAGGTGATTTAGAAAGAGTTTTGTTGGTCTCTTGCTCAACTGCGCCCAGCACATAATAATCAAGTGGGTGGTAGTCCATGGAGCTAGGTACCAAGATGTAAGGGGTGATTTAGAAAGAGTCTTGTTGGTCTCTTGCTCAACTGCGCCCAGCACATAATAATCAAGTGGTGGCAGTCCATGGAGTTAGGTACCAAGATGTAAGGGGTGATTTAGAAAGAGTTTTGTTGGTCTCTTGCTCAAATGCGCCCAGCACATAATAACTATGGCAGCAGTCCATGGAGTTAGGTACCAAGATGTAAGGGGTGATTTAGAAAGAGTTTTGTTGGTCTCTTGCTCAACTGCGCCCAGCACATAATAATCAAAAGTGGGTGGTAGTCCATGGAGTTAGGTACCAAGATGTAAGGGGTGATTTAGAAAGAGTTTTGTTGGCTCTGTCTAACTGGTGCCCAGCACATAATAATCAAGTGGGTGGTAGTCCATGGAGTTAGGTACCAAGATGTAAGGGGTGATTTAGAAAGAGTTTTGTTGGTCTCTTGCTCAACTGCGCCCAGCACATAATAATCAAGTGGGTAGTCCATGGAGTTAGGTACCAAGATGTAAGGGGTGATTTAGAAAGAGTTTGTTGGTCTCTTGCTCAAAATCATGCCCAGCACATAATAATCAAGTGGGTGGTAGTCCATGGAGTTAGTACCAAGATGTAAGGGGTGATTTAGAAAGAGTTTTGTTGGTCTCTTGCTCAACTGCGCCCAGCACATAATAATCAAGTGGGTGGCAGTCCATGGAGTTAGGTACCAAGATGTAAGGGGTGATTTAGAAAGAGTTTTGTTGGTCTCTTGCTCAACTGCGCCCAGCACATAATAATCAAGTGGGTGGTAGTCCATGGAGTTAGGTACCAAGATGTAAGGGGTGATTTAGAAAGAGTTTTGTTGGTCTCTTGCTCAACTGCGCCAAGCACATAATAATCAAGTTGGTGGTAGTCCATGGAGATAGGTACCAAAGATGTAAGGGTGATTTAGAAAGAGTTTTGGTTGGTCTCTTGCTCAACTGCGCCCAGCACATAATAATCAAGTGGGTGGCAGTCCATGGAGTTAGGTACCAAGATGTAAGGGGTGATTTAGAAAGAGTTTTGTTGGTCTCTTGCTCAAATGCGCCCAGCACATAATAATCAAGTGGGTGGCAGTCCATGGAGTTAGGTACCAAGATGTAAGGGGTGATTTAGAAAGAGTTTTGTTGGTCTTTTGCTCAACTGCGCCCAGCACATAATAATCAAGTGGGTGGTAGTCCATGGAGTTAGGTACCAAGATGTAAGGGGTGATTTAGAAAGAGTTTTGTTGGTCTCTTGCTCAACTGCGCCCAGCACATAATAATCAAGTGGGTGGCAGTCCATGGAGTTAGGTACCAAGGATGTAAGGGGTGATTTAGAAAGAGTTTTGTTGGTCTCTTGCCCAAATGCGCCCAGCACATAATAATCAAGTGGGTGGCAGTCCATGGAGTTAGGTACCAAGATGTAAGGGGTGATTTAGGAAAGAGTTTTGCTGGTCTCTCTTGCTCAACTGCGCCCAGCACATAATAATCAAGTGGTGGTAGTCCATGGAGATAGGTACCAAGATGTAAGGGGTAAGATTTAGAAAGAGTTTGCCATTCCCTGCCCAACTGCGCCAAGTACATAATAACTGGAAGTGGTGGTAGTCCATGAGATAAGGGTACCAAGACGTGGCAAGATTTAGAAAGAGTTTTGTTGGTCTTTGCCCAATGCGCTCAACACATTAATCAAGTGGGTGGTAGTCCATGGAGATAGGTACCAAGATGGCAGATTTAGAAAGAGTTTTGTTGGTCTTTGCTCAACTGCGCCAAGCACATAATAATCAAGTGGTGGTAGTCCATGAGATAGGTACCAAGATGTAAGGGTGATTTAGAAAGAGTTTTGTTGGTCTCTTGCTCAACGCCCAGCACATAATAATCAAGTGGGTGGTAGTCCATGGAGATAGGTACCAAGACGTAAGGTGATTTAGAAAGAGTTTTGTTGGTCTTCAAGCCCAACTGCGCCCAGCATAATAATCTCATGGTGGGTCCATGGAGATAGGTACCAAGATGTAAGGTGATTTAGAAAGAGCTTGTTGGTCTCTTGCTCAAATGCGCCCAGCACATAATAATTTTGCCAAGTGTGGTCCATGGAGATAGGTACCAAGATGTAAGGGGTGATTTAGAAAGAGTTTTGTTGGTCTTCTTGCTCAACTGCGCCAAGCACATAATAATCAAGTGGGTGGTAGTCCATGGAGATAGGTACCAAGATGTAAGGGGTGATTTAGAAAGAGGTTTGTTGGTCTCTTGCTCAAATGCGCTCAGTACATAATAATCAAGGGTGTAGTCCATGGAGAGAAACAAAGATGTAAGGCATTAGAAAAGAGCTTTGTTGTCCTTGCTCAACTGCGCCAAGCACATAATAATCAAGTTGGTGGTAGTCCATGGAGATAGGTACCAAAAGATGTAAGGGGTGATTTAGAAAGAGTTTTGTTGGCCCTTGCTCAACTGCGCCCAGCACATAATAATCAAGTGGGTGGTAGTCCATGGAGATAGGTACCAAGATGTAAGGGGTGATTTAGAAAGAGTTTGTTAGTCTTTGCTCAAATGCGCCCAGCACATAATAATCAAGTGGGTGGTAGTCCATGGAGATAGGTACCAAGATGTAAGGGGTAATTTAGAAAGAGTTTTGTTGGCCTCTTGCCTCCAACTGTGCCCAGCACATAATAATCAAGTGGTGGTAGTCCATGGAGATAGGTACCAAGATGTAAGGGGTGATTTAGAAAGAGTTTTTGTTGGTCTCTTGCTCAAATGCGCCCAGCACATAATAATCATGTGGGTGGTAGTCCATGAGATAGGTACCAAGATGTAAGGGGTGATTTAGAAAGAGGTTTGTTGGTCTCTGCTCAAAATGCGCCCGTGCCACATAATAATCAAGGGTGGTAGTCCATGGAGATAGGAACAGATAAAAGATTTAGAAAGAGTTTTGTTGGTCTCTTGCTCAACTGCGCCCAGCACATAATAATCAAGTGGGTGGTAGTCCATGGAGATAGGTACCAAGATAAGGGGTGATTTAGAAAGAAAGCCTTGTTGGTCTCTTCTTGCTCAACAAAATGCTTCCAGCACATAATAACTGGCGGTGGCAGTCCATGGAGATAGGTACCAAGATGTAAGGGGTGATTTTAAAAGAGGTTTGTTGGTCTTTGCTCAAATGCGCCTAGCACATAATAATCAAGTGGGTGGTAGTCCATGGAGATAGGTACCAAGATGTAAGGGGTGACGAAAGAGTTTTGTTGGTCTCTTGCTCAAATGCGCCCAGCACATAATAATCGTCAAGTGGGTAGTCCATGGAGATAGGTACCAGATGTAAGGGGTGATTTAGAAAGAGTTTTGTTGGTCTCTTGCTCAACCGTGCCCAGCACATAATAACTGGCGTAAGGGTAGTCCATGGAGATAGGTACCAAGATGTAAGGGGTGATTTAGGAAAGAGTTTTGTTGGTCTCTTGCTCAACTGCGCCCAGCACATAATAATCAAGTTGGTGGTAGTCCATGGAGATAGGTACCAAGATGTAAGGGGTGATTTAGAAAGAGTTTTGTTGGTCTCTTGCTCAAATGCGCCCAGCACATAATAATCAAGTGCAGCAGTGGTAGTCCATGGAGATAGGTACCAAGATGTAAGGGGTGATTTAGAAAGAGTTTCTGTTGGTCTCTTGCTCAACTGCGCCCAGCACATAATAATCTCAAGTTGGTGGTAGTCCATGGAGATAGGTACCAAGATGTAAGGGGGTGATTTAGAAAGAGTTTTGTTGGTCTCTTGCTCAAATGCGCCCACATAATAATCAAGGGTGGTAGTCCATGGAGATAGGTACCAAGATGTAAGGGGTGATTTAAAGAAGAGTTTGTTGGTCTCTTGCTCAACTGCGCCCAGCACATAATAATCAAGTGGGTGGTAGTCCATGGAGATAGGTACCAAGATGTAAGGGGTGCAGGATTTAGAAAGAGCTTTAAGTTGGTCTTCTTTGCTCAACTGTGCCCACATAATAATCAAGTGGGTGGTAGTCCATGGAGATAGGCACTAAGATGTAAGGGGTGATTTAGAAAGAGTTTTGTTGGTCTCTTGCTCAAATGCGCCCAGCACATAATAACTGGCAGTCCATGGAGATAGGTACCAAGATGTAAGGGGTGATTTAGAAAGAGTTTTTGTTGGTCTCTTGCTCAAATGCGCCCAGCACATAATAATCAAGTGGTGGTAGTCCATGGAGATAGGTACCAAGATGTAAGGGTGATTGGTGGGAAAGAGCTTTGTTGGTCTTTTGCTCAACTGTGCCCAGCACATAATAATCATGGGTGGTAGTCCATGGAGATAGGTACCAAGATGTAAGGGGTGATTTAGAAAGAGTTTTGTTGGTCTTTGCTCAAATGCGCCTCCAGCACATAATAATCAAGTGGGTAGTCCATGAGATAGGTACCAAGATGTATGGGGTGATTTAGAAAGAGTTTGCTGGTCTCTTGCTCAACTGCGCCCAGCACATAATAATCAAGTGGGTGGTAGTCCATGGAGATAGGTACCAAGATGTAAGGGGTGATTTAGGTGTTGAGCTTGCCTGGCCCTGCTTAACTGCGCCCAGCACATAATAATCACAGTAGTCCATGGAGATAGGTACCAAGATGGGTAAGGGGTGATTTAGAAAGAGTTTCTGCTTGGTCTCTTTGCCTAAATGCGCCCAGCACATAATAATCAAGTGGGTGGGTAGTCCATGGAGATAGGTACCAAGATGTAAGGGGTGATTTAGAAAGAGTTTTGTTGGTCTCTTGCTCAACTGCGCCCAGCACACAATCAAGTGGGTGGTAGTCCATGGAGATAGGTACCAAGATGTAAGGGTGATTTAGAAAGAGTTTTGTTGGTTCTTTGCTCAGTCAAAAATGGCACATAATAATCAAGTGGGTAGTCCATGGAGATAGGTACCAAGATGTAAGGGGTGATTTAGAAAGAGTTTTGTTGGTCTCTTGCTCAAATGCGCCCAGCACATAATAATCAAGTGGGTGGTAGTCCATGGAGATAGGTACCAAGATGTAGTAAGATTTAGAAGAGTTTTGTTGGCTTCTTGCCCAACTGCGCCCAGCACATAATAATCAAGTGGGTGTAGTCCATGGAGATAGGTACCAAGATGTATGTGATTTAGAAAGAGTTTTGTTGGTCTCTGCCTGGGAATGCGCTCAGCACATAATAATCAAGTGGGTGGTAGTCCATGGAGATAGGTACCAAGATGTAAGGGTGATTTAGAAAGAGTTTTGTTGGTCTCTTGCTCAACTGCGCCCAGCACATAATAATCAAGTGGGTGGTAGTCCATGGAGATAGGTACCAAGATGTAAGGGGTGATTTAGAAAGAGTTTTCTGCTATTCTCTTGCTCAACTGCGCCCAGCACATAATAATCAAGTTGTGGTAGTCCATGGAGATAGGTACCAAGACAAGGTGATTTAGAAAGAGTTTTGTTGGTCTCTTGCTCAAATGCGCCCAGCACATAATAATCAAGTGGTGGTAGTCCATGGAGATAGGTACCAAGATGTAAGGGGTGATTTAGAAAGAGTTTTTGTTGGTCTTTGCCCAACTGCGCCCAGCACATAATAATCAAGTTGGTGGTGAAATCCATGGAGATAGGTACCAAGATGTAAGGGGTGATTTAGAAAGAGTTTTGTTGGTCTCTTGCTCAAATGCGCCCAGCACATAATAATCAAGTGGGTGGTAGTCCATGGAGATAGGTACCAAGATGTAAGGGGTGATTTAGAAAGAGGTTTTGTTGGTTTCTTGCTCAACTGGTGCCCAGCATGAGCATTAATCAAGTGGGTGGTAGTCCATGGAGATAGGTACCAAGATGTAAGGGTGATTTAGAAAGAGTTTTTGTTGGTCTCTTGCTCAACTGCGCCCAGCACATAATAATCAAGTTGGTGGTAGTCCATGGAGATAGGTACCAAGATGTAAGGGTGATTTAGAAAGAGTTTTGTTGGTCTCTGCTCAAATGCGCCTAGTGCAGACACACCATGGGTAGAGTCCCATGGAGATAGGTACCAAGATGTAAGGGGTGATTTAGAAAGAGGTTTGTTGGTCTCTTGCCCAAATGCGCCCAGCACATAGACACCCCAAGTGGGTGGTAGTTCATGGGGAGATAGGTACCAAGATGGGTGTGACTAGAAAGAGGCTTGTTGGTCTCTTGCTCAAATGCGCCCAGCACATAATAATCAAGTGGGTGGTAGTCCATGGAGATAGGTACCAAGATGTAAGGGGTGATTTAGAAAGAGTTTTTGTTGGTCTCTGCTCAACTGCGCCCAGCACATAATAATCAAGTGGGTGGTAGTCCATGAGATATAGTAGGTACCAAGATGTAAGGGGTGATTTAGAAAGAGGTTTGTTGGTCTCTGCTCAACTGCGCCCATATTACACACCAAGGGTGGTAGTCCATGGAGATAGGTACCAAGATGTAAGGTGTGATTTAGAAGAGGTTGCTTTGGCCCTTGCTCAACTGGGTGCCCAGCACATAATAATCAAGTGGGTGGGTCCATGGAGATAGGTATCACATGTAAGGGTGATTTAGAAAGAGGTTTGTTGGTCTTCTGCTCAACTGCGCCCAGCACATAATAATCAAGTGGGTGGTAGTCCATGGAGATAGGTACCAAGATGTAAGGGGTGATTTAGAAAGAGGTTTGTTGGTTCCTTGCTCAACTGCGCCCAGCACATAATAATCAAGTGGGTGGTAGTCCATGGAGATAGGTACTGATGTAAGGGGTGATTTAGAAAGAGGTTTTGTTGGTTCCCTTGCTCAACTGCGCTCAGCACATAATAATCAAGTGGGTGGTAGTCCATGGAGATAGGCACCAAGATGTAAGGGGTGACGTAAGAGGTGTTTGTTGGTCTCTTGCCCAACTGTTCTGTACTACAATAATCAAGTGGGTGGTAGTCCATGGAGATAGGTACCTCCAAGATGTAAGGGGTGATTAGGAAAGAGGTTTGTTGGTCTCTGCTCAACTGCGCCCAGCACATAATAACTGGCGGTAGTCCATGGAGATAGGTACCAAGATGTAAGGGGTGATTTAGAAAGAGGTTTGTTGGTCTCTTGCTCAACTGCGCCCAGCACATAATAATCAAGTGGTGGTAGTCCATGGAGATAGGTACCAAGATGTAAGGCGTGATTAGAAAGAGGTTTGTTGGGTCTCTTGCTCAAATGCGCCCAGCACATAATAATCAAGTGGGTGGTAGTCCATGGAGAGGGGCCAAGATGTGGCGGGGTGGATTGGAAGAGGTTTGTTGGTCTCTTGCTCAACTGCGCCCAGCACATAATAATCAAGTGGGTGGTAGTCCATGGAGATAGGTACCAAGATGTAAGGGGTGATTTAGAAAGAGGTTTGTTGGTCTCTTGCTCAACTGCGCCTGTGCACATAATAACTGGGCGGGTGGTAGTCCATGGAGATAGGGTACCAAGATGTAAGGGGTGATTAGAAAGAGTTTTGTTGGTCTCTTGCTCAACTGCGCCCAGCACATAATAATCAAGTGGTGGTAGTCCATGGAGATAGTACCAAGATGTAAGGGGTGATTTAGAAAGAGGCTTGTTGGTTCTGCTCAAATGCGCCTGTGCCACATAATAATCAAGGGTGGTAGTCCATGGAGATAGGTACCATGACAAGGGGTGATTTAGAAAGAGTTTTGTTGTCCTCTTTGCTCAACTGCGCCCAGCACATAATAATCAAGTGGGTGGTAGTCCATGGAGATAGGTACCAAGATGTAAGGGGTGATTTAGAAAGAGGTTTGTTGGTCTCTTGCTCAAATGCGCCCAGCACATAATAATCAAAGTGGGTGGTAGTCATCCATGGAGATAGGTACCAAGATGTAAGGGGTGATTTAGAAAGAGGTTTGTTGGTCTTCTTGCTCAAATGCGCCCAGCACATAATAATCAAGTGGGTGGTAGTCCATGGAGATAGGTACCAAGATGTAAGGGGTGATTTAGAAAGAGTTTTGTTACTGCTCAACTGCGCCCAGCACATAATAATCAAGTGGTGGTAGTCCATGGAGATAGGTACCAAGATGTAAGGGGTGATTTAGAAAGAGGTTTGCTTGGTCTCTTGCCTAAAATGCGCCCAGCACATAATAATCAAGTGGGTGGTAGTCCATGGAGATAGGTACCAAGATGTAAGTGGGTGATTTAGAAAGAGTTTGTTGTCTCTTGCTCATCATGCCAAGCACATAATAATCCAAGTTGGTGGTAGTCCATGGAGATAGGTACCAAGATGTAAGGGGTTATTTAGAAAGAGGTTTGTTGGTCTCTTGCCCAACTGCGCCCAGCACATAATAATCAAGTGGGTGGGGCATTCATGGAGATAGGTACCAAGATGTAAGGGGTGATTTAGAAAGAGGTTTGTTGGTCTCTTGCTCAACTGCCTTGTAGCATATTAAGGGTTATTAACTAAGTGGGTGGTAGTCCATGGAGATAGGCACTTCAAGACGTGTGGGTAAGATTTAGAAAGAGTTTTGCCGGCCCTTTTGCCTAACTGCTTCAGCACATAATAATCAAGCGGGTGGTAGTCCATGGAGATAGGTACCAAGATGTAAGGGGTGATTTAGAAAGAGGTTTGTTGGTCTCTTGCTCAAATGCGCCCAGCACATAATAATCAAGTGGGTGGTAGTCCATGGAGATAGGTACCAAGATGTAAGGGGTGATTTAGAAAGAGGTTTGTTGGTCTTGCTCCACCCTGTGCCTACAGTTGCTAATAAATTGCTGGTGGTAGTCCATGGAGATAGTATCAAGATGTAAGGGGTGATTTAGAAAGAGTTTTGTTGGTCTCTTGCTCAAATGCCCAGCACATAATAACTGGCGGTGGTAGTCCAAGGGAGTTAGGTACCAAGATGGGCGGGTGATTTAGAAAGAGTTTTGTTGGTCTCTTGCCCTAAATGCGCCTACAGCACATATTAACTAAGTGGGTGTAGTCCAGAGTTCGGCACAAGATGGGTAAGATTTAGAAAGAGTTTTGTTGGTCTCTGCTCAACTGCGCCCAGCACATAATAATCAAGTGGGTGGTAGTCCATGGAGTTCGGTACCAAGATGTAAGGGGTGACGGAAAGAGTTTTGTTGGTCTCTTGCTCAACTGCGCCCAGCACATAATAATCAAGTGGGTAGTCCATGGAGATAGGTACCAAGATGTAAGGGGTGATTTAGAAAGAGTTTTTTTGGTCTTTGCTCAACTGCGCCCAGCACATAATAATCAAGTGGTGGTAGTCCATGGAGATAGGTACCAAGATGTAAGGGGTGATTTAGAAAGAGTTTTGTTGGTCTCTTGCTCAACTGCGCCCAGCACATAATAATCAAGTGTGGGTGGTAGTCCAAGAGATAGGCACCAAGATGTGCGGTGATTTGGAAAGAGTTTTGCTGGTCTCTTGCTCAACTGCGCCCAGCACATAATAACTGAAGTGGTGTGGTAGTCCATGGAGATAGGTACCAAGATGTAAGGGGTGATTTAGAAAGAGTTTTGTTGGTCTCTTGCTCAACTGCGCCCAGCACATACACCTGGCGGGTAGTCCATGGAGATAGGTACCAAGATGTAAGGGGTGATTTAGAAAGAGTTTTGTTGGTCTCTGCTCAACTGTGCCCAGCACATAATAATCAAGTGGGTAGTCCATGGAGATAGGTACTAAGATGTAAGGGGTGATTTAGAAAGAGTTTTGTTGGTCTCTTGCCCGAACTGCGCCCAGCACATAATAACTTTAAGTGGGTGGTAGTCCATGGAGATAGGTAACAAGATGTAAGGGGTGATTTAGAAAGGCTTTGTTGGTCTTCACCAACTGCGCCCAGCACATAATAATCAAGTGGGTGGTAGTCCATGGAGATAGGAACAAGATGTAAGGGGTGATTTAGAAAGAGTTTTGTTGGTCTCTTGCCCAACTGTGCCCAGCACATAATAATCAAGGGTGGGTCCTTATAGAGTGGGTACCAAGATGTAAGGGGTGATTTAGAAAGAGTTTTGTTGGTCTCTTGCTCAACTGTGCCTGGCACAATAAGACCTGGATGGGTAGTCCATGGAGATAGGTACCAAGATGTAAGGGTGATTTAGAAAGAGTTTTGTTGGTCTTTGCTCAACTGCGGCCAAGCACATAATAACTGGTTGGTGGTAGTCCATGTGATAGGTACCAAGATGTAAGGGGTGATTTAGAAAGAGTTTTGTTGGTCTCTTGCTCAACTGGGTGCCCAGCACATAATAATTCAAGTGTGGG
Organism: Ascarosepion bandense; assembly: GCA_037127315.1. Taxonomy (NCBI): domain Eukaryota; kingdom Metazoa; phylum Mollusca; class Cephalopoda; order Sepiida; family Sepiidae; genus Ascarosepion; species Ascarosepion bandense. Next base: position 20,821 of record JBBBDQ010016156.1, on the reverse strand, counting down.
TGGTAGTCCATGGAGATAGGTACCAAGATGTAAGGGGTGATTTAGAAAGAGGTTTGTTGGTCTCTTGCTCAACAGCCCAGCACATAATAATCAAGTGGGTGGTAGTCCATGGAGATAGGTATCATGATGTAAGGGGTGATTTAGAAAGAGGCTTGTCAGTCTCTTGCTCAACTGCGCCAAGCACATAATAACTAAGTTGGTGGGCATTCATGTGATAGGTACCAAGATGTAAGGGGTTATTTAGAAAGAGTGTTTGTTGGTTCCTTGCTCAACTGCGCCCAGCACATAATAATCAAGTGGGTAGTCCATGGAGATAGGTACCGATGTGTAAGGGGTGATTTAGAAAGAGGTTTTGAAGGGTCTGCTCCAATCACTACACATAATAATCAAGTGGGTGGTAGTCCATGGAGATAGGTACCAAGATGTAAGGGGTGATTTAGAAAGAGTTTTGTTGGTCTCTTGCTCAACTGCGCCCAGCACATAATAATCAAGTGGGTGGTAGTCCATGGAGATAGGTACCAAGATGTAAGGGGTGATTTAGAAAGAGGTTTGTTTGGTCTTTTGCTCAAATGCGCCCAGCACATAATAATCAAGTGGTGGTGTCCATGGAGATAGGTACCAAGATGTAAGGGTGATTTAGAAAGAGGTTTGTTGGTCTCTTGCTCAACTGCGCCCAGCACATAATAATCAAGTGGGTGGTAGTCCATGGAGATAGGTACCAAGATGTAAGGGGTGATTTAGAAAGAGCTTTGTTGGTCTTTGCTCAAATGCGCCCAGCACATAATAATCAAGTGGTGGTAGTCCATGGAGTTAGGTACCAAGATGTAAGGGGTGATTTAGAAAGAGTTTTGTTGGTCTCTTGCTCAAATGCGCCCAGCACATAATAATCAAGTGGGTGGTAGTCCAGGAGTCAGTACCAAGATGTGGCAAGGATTTAGAAAGAGTTTTGTTGGTCTCTTGCTCAACTGCGCCCAGCACATAATAATCAAGTGGTGGTAGTCCATGGAGTTCGGTACCAAGATGTAAGGGTGATTTAGAAAGAGTTTGTTGGTCTCTTGCTCAACTGCGCCCACATAATAATCAAGTGGTGGTAGTCCATGGAGATAGTACCAAGACAAGGGGTGATTTAGAAAGAGTTTTTTTTGGTCTTGCTCAACTGCGCCCAGCACATAATAATCAAGTGGTAGTCCATGGAGATAGGTACTATGATGGGAGGTGATTTAGAAAGAGTTTTGTTGGTCTCTTGCCCAACTGGTGCCCAGCACATAATAATCAAGTGGTAGTCCATGGAGATAGTACCAAGATGTAAGGGGTGATTTAGAAAGAGCCGTTAATCTCTTTGCTCAACTGCGCCCAGCACATAATAATCAAGTGGGTAGTCCATGGAGATAGGTACCAAGATGTAAGGGGTGATTTAGAAAGAGTTTTGTTGGTCTCTTGCTCAACTGCGCCCAGCACATAATAATCAAGTGGGTGGTGGTCCATGGAGATAGGTACCAAGATGTAAGGGGTGATTTAGAAAGAGTTTTGTTGGTCTCTGCTCAACTGCGCCCAGCACATAATAATCAAGTGGGTGGTAGTCCATGGAGATAGGTACTCAAGATGTAAGGGGTGATTTAGAAAGAGTTTTGTTGGTCTCTTGCTCAACTGCGCCCAGCACATAATAATCAAGTGGGTGGTAGTCCATGGAGATAGTACCAAGATGTAAGGGGTGATTTAGAAAGAGTTTTGTTGGTCTCTTGCTCAACTGCGCCCAGTGCCATAATAATCAAGTGGGTGGTAGTCCGGTGGAGATAGGTACCAAGATGTGTAAGGGGTGATTTAGAAAGAGTTTTGTTGGTCTTCCTTGCTCAACTGCGCCCAGCACATAATAATCAAGTGGGTGGTAGTCCATGGAGATAGGTACCAAGATGTAAGGGGTGATTTAGAAAGAGTTTTGTTGGTCTTTGCCCAACTGTGCCCAGCACATAATAATCAAGTGGGTGGTGGTCCATGTGAGCATAGGTACCAAGATGTAAGGGGTGATTTAGAAAGAGTTTTGTTGGTCTCTTGCCTTGTCTGGGTGCCGCTACACAACTGGGTTGGTGGTAGTCCATGGAGATAGGTACCAAGATGTAAGGGGTGATTTAGAAAGAGTTTTGTTGGTCTCTGCTCAACTGCGCCCAGCACATAATAATCAAGTTGGTGGTAGTCCATGGAGATAGGTACCAAGATGTAAGGGGTGATTTAGAAAGAGTTTTGCTATCCTTGCCTAACTGCGCCTGTTATATTATAATCAAGTGGGTGGTAGTCCATGGAGATAGGTACCAAGATGTAAGGGGTGATTTAGAAAAGAGTTTTTGTTGGCCTCTTGCTCAACTGCGCCCAGCACATAATAATCAAGTGGGTGGTAGTCCATGGAGATAGGTACCAAGATGTAAGGGGTGATTTAGAAAGAGTTTTGTTGGTCTCTTGCTCAACTGCGCCCACATAATAATCAAGTGGGTGGTAGTCCATGGAGATAGGTACTGTGATGTGTGTGACGAAAGAGTTTTGTTGGTCTCTGCTCAACTGCGCCCAGCAACATATTAATCAAGTGGGTGGTAGTCCATGGAGATAGGTACCAAGATGTAAGGTGATTTAGAAAGAGTTTTGTTGGTCTTTGCTCAACTGCGCCAAGCACATAATAACTGGTTAGTGGTAGTCCATGGAGAGGGAAAATTAAAAAGATGTAAGGGGGTGATTTAGAAAGAGTTTTGTTGGTCTCTTGCTCAACTGCGCCCAGCACATAATAATCAAGTTGGTGGTAGTCCATGGAGATAGGTACCAAGATGTAAGGGTGATTTAGAAAGAGTTTTTGTTGGTCTCTTGCTCAACTGCGCCCACATAATAATCAAGTGGGTGGTAGTCCATGGAGATAGGTACCAAGATGTAAGGGGTGATTTAGAAAGAGTTTTGTTGGTCTTCTTGGCTCAACTGCGCCCACATAATAATCAAGTGGTGGTAGTCCATGGAGATAGGTGCACGCAAGATGTAAGGGTAGATTTAGAAAGAGTTTTGTTGGTTCTGTTCAACTGCGCCAAGCACATAATAATCAAGTTGGTGGTAGTCCATGGAGATAGGTACCAAGATGTAAGGGTGATTTAGAAAGAGTTTTGTTGGTCTCTTGCTCAACTGCGCCCAGCACATAATAATCATGCGTAGTCCGCGGAGATAGGTACCAAGATGTAAGGGGTGATTTAGAAAGAGTTTTGTTGGTCTCTTGCTCAACTGCGCCCAGCACATAATAATCAAGTGGGTGGTGTCCATGGAGATAGGTACCAAGATGTAAGGGGTGATTTAGAAAAGAGTTTCTTGGTTACCCTCTTGCTCAACTGCGCCCAGCACATAATAATCAAGTGGGTGGTAGTCCATGGAGATAGGTACCAAGGATGTAAGGGGTGATTTAGAAAGAGTTTTGTTGGTCTCTTGCTCAACTGCGCCAAGCACATAATAATCAAGTTGGTGGTAGTCCATGGAGATAGGTACCAAGATGTAAGTGTGATTTAGAAAGAGTTTTGTTGGTCTTCACCAACTGCGCCCAGCACATAATAATCAAGTGGTGGTAGTCCATGGAGATAGGTACCAAGATGTAAGGGGTGATTTAGAAAGAGTTTTGTTGGTCTCTTGCTCAACTGCGCCAAGCACATAATAATCAAGTTGGTGGTAGTCCATGGAGATAGGTACCAAGATGTAAGGGGTGATTTAGAAAGAGTTTTGTTGGTCTCTTGCTCAACTGCGCCCAGCACATAATAATCAAGTGGGTGGTAGTCCATGGAGATAGGTACCAAGATGTGTTGGGCGTGATTTAGAAAGAGTTTTGTTGGTCTCTTGCTCAACTGCGCCAAGCACATAATAATCAAGTGGGTGGTAGTCCATGGAGATAGTACCAAAGATGTAAGGTGATTTAGAAAGAGTTTTGTTGGTCTCTTGGCTCAACTGCGCCCAGCACATAATAATCAAGTGGGTGGCAGTCCATGGAGATAGGTACCAAGATGTAAGGGGTGATTTAGAAAGAGTTTTGTTGGTCTCTTGCTCAACTGCGCCCTGTACACATAATAATCAAGTGGGTGTAGTCCATGGAGATAGGTACCAAGACGGGCAAGATTGGTAAGAGCTTCTTGTTGGTCTGCCAACTGCGCCCATGACATAATAATCAAGTGGGTGGTAGTCCATGGAGATAGGTACCAAGATGTAAGGGGTGATTTAGAAAAGAGTTTTGTTGGTCTCTTGCCCAACTGCGCCCAGCACATAATAATCAAGTGGGTGGTAGTCCATGGAGATAGGTACCAAGATGTAAGGGGTGATTTAGAAAGAGTTTTGTTGGCTTTTGCTCAACTGCGCCCAGCACATAATAATCAAGTGGGTGGCAGTCCATGGAGTATAGGTACCTAAGATGTGGCGCGATTTAGAAAGAGTTTCGTTGGTCTCTTGCTCAACTGCGCCCAGCACATAATAATCAAGTGGGTGGTAGTCCATGGAGATAGGTACCAAGACAAGGGGTGATTTCAGAAAGAGTTTTGTTGGTCTCTTGCTCAACTGCGCCCAGCACATAATAATCAAGTGGGTGGTAGTCCATGGAGATAGGTACCTGATGTGGCAAGGTAGGATTTGTATATTTTGTTTACCCTTGCTCAACTGCGCCCAGCACATAATAATCAAGTGGGTGGTAGTCCATGGAGATAGGTACTAAGATGTAAGGGGTGATTTAGAAAGAGTTTTGTTGGTCTTCTGCTTCAACCTTCAGCCAGCACATAATAATCAAGTGGGTGGTAGTCCATGGAGATAGGTACCAAGATGTAAGGGGTGATTTAGAAAGAGTTTTGTTGGTCTCTTGCTCAACTGCGCCCAGTACATAATAATCAAGTGGGTGGTAGTCCATGGAGATAGGTACCAAGATGTAAGGGTGATTTAGAAAGAGTTTGCTGGTCTCTTGCCCAATTGGTGCCTCAGCACATAATAACTAAGTGGGTGGTAGTCCATGGAGATAGGTACCAAGATGTAAGGGTGATTTAGAAAGAGTTTTGTTGGTCTTCTTTGCTCAACTGTGCCAAGCATATACAATCTCTGGGTTGGTGGTAGTCCATGGAGATAGGTACCAAGATGTAAGGGGTGATTTGTAGGCGAGTTTTGTTGGTCTTGCTCAAATGCGCCCAGCACATAATAACTGTTGGTGGTATCCATGGAGTTGGGTACCAAGATGTAAGGGGTGATTTAGAAAGAGTTTTCAAGCTGGTCTCTGCCTGAATCCAGGCCTGTTACCATAATAATCAAGTGGGTGGTAGTCCATGAGATAGGTACCGGGATGTAAGGGGTGATTTAGAAAGAGTTTTGTTGGTCTCTTGCTCAACTGCGCCCAGCACATAATAATCAAGTTGGTGGTGGTCCATGGAGATAGGTACCAAGATGTAAGGGGTGATTTAGAAAGAGTTTTGTTGGTCTTTGCTCAAATGCGTACCAGCACATAATAATCAAGTTGGTGGTAGTCCATGGAGATAGGTACCAAGATGTAAGGGGTGATTTAGAAAGAGTTTTGTTGGTCTCTTGCTCAACTGCGCCAAGCACATAATAATCAAGTTGGTGGTAGTCCATGGAGATAGGTACCAAGATGTAAGGGGTGATTTAGAAAGAGTTTTGTTGGTCTTTGCTCAAATGCGCCCAGCACATAATAATCAAGTTGGTGGTAGTCCATGGAGATAGGTACCAAGATGTGGCAAGGATTAGAAAGAGTTTTGTTGTCTTTACCAACTGTGCCAAGCACATAATAATCAAGTTGGTGGTAGTCCATGGAGATAGGTACCAAGCATGTATAAGAGATTTAGAAAGAGCTTTGTTGGTCTGCTCAAATGCGCCCAGCACATAATAATCAAGTTGGTAAGTCCATGAGTTAGGTACCGCAAGATGTAAGGGGTGATTTAGAAAGAGTTTTGTTGGTCTCTTGCTCAAATGCGCCCAGCATAATAATCAAGTGGGTGGTAGTCCATGGAGTTCGGTACCAAGATGGGGCGGGTGATTTAGAAAGAGTTTTGTTGGTCTCTTGCTCAACTGCGCCAAGCACATAATAATCAAGTTGGTGGCAGTCCATGGAGTTAGGTACCAAGATGTAAGGGTGATTTAGAAAGTTATTTTGTTTGGTCTCTTGCTCAACTGCACCAGCAACATAATAACTCAAGCTAGGTAGTCCATGGAGATAGGTACCAAGATGTAAGGGTGATTTAGAAAGAGTTTGTTGGTCTTCGTTCAACTGCGCCTAGCACATAATAATCAAGTGGGTGGTAGTCCGCGGAGATAGGTACCAAGATGTAAGGGGTGATTTAGAAAGAGTTTTGTTGGTCTCTTGCTCAACTGCGCCAAGCACATAACAATCAAGTGGGTGGCAGTCCATGGAGTTAGGTACCAAGATGTAAGTGGTGATTTAGAAAGAGTTTGTTGGTCTTTGCTCAACTGCGCCCAGCACATAATAATCAAGTGGTGGGTAAACCATGGAGTTAGGTACCAAGATGTAAGGGGTGATTTAGAAAGAGTTTTGTTGGTCTTTGCTCCTAATCCCGTGCCAAGCAGACAACAATCAAGTGGGTGGCAGTCCGCGGAGTTGCGGGTACCAAGACAAGGGGTGATTGTAAAAGAGTTTTTCGTTGGTCTCTTGCTCAACTGCGCCCAGCACATAATAATCAAGTTGGTGGTAGTCCATGGAGATAGGTACCAAGATGTAAGGGGTGATTTAGAAAGAGTTTTGTTGGTCTCTTGCTCAACTGCGCCAAGCACATAATAATCAAGTTGGTGGCAGTCCATGGAGTTAGGTACCAAGATGTAAGGGGTGGATTTAGAAAGAGTTTTGTTGGTCTTTGCCCAACTGCCCAGTACATAATAATCAAGTTGGTGGTAGTCCATGGAGATAGGTACCAAGATGTAAGGGGTGATTTAGAAAGAGTTTTGTTGGTCTCTTGCTCAACTGCGCCAAGCACATAATAATCAAGTTGGTGTAGTCCATGGAGATAGGTACCAAGATGTAAGGGGTGATTTAGAAAGAGTTTTGTTGGTCTCTTGCTCAACTGCGCCAAGCACATAATAATCAAGTTGGTGGCAGTCCATGGAGTTAGGTACCAAGTGATGTAAGGGGTGACGAAAGAGTTTTTGTTGGTCTCTTGCTCAATTGTGCCAAGTACATAATAATTCCAAGTTGGTGGTAGTCCAGAGATAGGTACCAAGATGTAAGGGGTGATTTAGAAAGAGTTTTGTTGGTCTCTTGCTCAACCGCGCTGCCAATACAATAATCAAGTTGGTGGCAGTCCGCGGAGTTAGGTACCAAGATGTAAGGGGTGATTTAGAAAGAGTTTTGTTGGTCTCTTGCTCAACTGCGCCCAGCACATAATCAAGTTGGTGGTAGTCCATGGAGATAGGTACCAAGATGTAAGGGGTGATTTAGAAAGAGTTTGCTGGTCTCTGCTCAACTGTTGCCACATAATAATCAAGTTGGTGGTAGTCCATGGAGATAGGTACCAAGATGTAAGGGGTGATTTAGAAAGAGTTTTGTTGGTCTCTTGCTCAAATGCGCCCAGCACATAATAATCAAGTTGGTGGTAGTCCATGGAGTTAGGTACCAAGATGTAAGGGGTGGATTTAGAAAGAGTTTCGTTAGTCTCTTGCTCAAATGCGCCCAGCACATAATAATCAAGTTGGTGGTAGTCCATGGAGATAGGTACCAAGATGTAAGGGGTGATTTAGAAAGAGTTTTGTTGGTCTTCAAGTTCAACTGCGCCAAGCACATAATAACCGTTGCGGTAGTCCATGGAGATAGCACCAATACGTAAGGGTGATTTAGAAAGAGTTTTGCTGGTCTCTTGCTCAAATGCGCCCAGCACATAATAATCAAGTTGGTGGTAGTCCGCGGAGATAGGTACCAAGATGTAAGGGGTGACGAAAGAGTTTGCTGGTCTTCTTGCTCAACTGCGCCAAGCACATACAATAATCAAGTTGCGTAGTCCATGGAGTAGGTACCAAGATGTAAGTAAAGATTTAGAAAAGAGTTTTGTTGGTTCCCACCAAATGCGCCCAGCACATAATAATCAAGTTGGTGGTAGTCCATGGAGTTAGGTACCAAGATGTAAGGGGTGATTTAGAAAGAGTTTTTGTTGGTCTCTTGCTCAAATGCGCCCAGCACATAATAATCAAGTGGGGTGGTAGTCCATGGAGTTCGGTACCAAGATGTAAGGGGTGATTTAGAAAAGAGTTTTGTTGGTCTCTTGCCCAACTGCGCCAAGCAGCATAATAACCGTTGGTGGCAGTCCATGGAGTTAGGTACCAAGATGGCAAGATTTAGAAAGAGTTTGTTGGTCTTGCTCAACTGCGCCCAGCACATAATAATCAAGTTGGTGGTAGTCCGCTGAAGATAGGGGTACCAAGATGTAAGGGGCATTTAGAAAGAGCTTTGCTTGGTCTCTTTGCCCACCAACTGTGCCCAGCACATAATAATCAAGTGTGGTAGTCCATGGAGATAGGTACCAAGATGTGTAAGGTGATTTAGAAAGAGTTTTGTTGGTCTCTTACTCAACTGTGCCAAGCACATAATAATCAAGTGGGTGGCAGTCCATGGAGTTAGGTACCAAGATGTAAGTGGTGATTTAGAAAGAGTTTTGTTGGTCTTTGCTCAACTGCGCCCAGCACATAATAATCAAGTGGGTAGTCCATGGAGTTAATAGCACCAAGATGTAAGGTGATTTAGAAAGAGTTTTGTTGGTCTTCTGCCTAATCCCAGCCAAGCACATAATAATCAAGGGTGGCAGTCCATGGAGTTAGGTACCAAGATGTAAGGGGTGATTTAGAAAGAGTTTTGTTGGTCTCTGTTCAACTGGTGCCCAGCACATAATAATCAAGTTGGTGGTAGTCCGTGAGATAGGTACCAAGACAAAAAGGGGTAAGATTTAGAAAGAGTTTTGTTGGTCTCTTGCTCAACTGGTGCCCAGCACATAATAATCAAGTTGGTGGTAGTCCATGGAGATAGGTACCAAGATGTAAGGGTGATTTAGAAAGAGTTTTGTTGGTCTTTGCCCACCGGTGCCTCCAGCACATAATAATCAAGTTGGTGTGGTAGTCCATGGAGTTAGGTACCAAGATGTAAGGGGTGATTTAGAAAGAGTTTTTAATGGTCTCTGCTCAACTGCGCCTAGCATAATAATCAAGTGGGTGGTAGTCCATGGAGATAGGTACCAAGATGTAAGGGGTGATTTAGAAAGAGTTTTGTTGAGCCCTTTGCTCAACTGGGTGCCCAGCATAATAATCAAGTGGGTGGTAGTCCATGGAGATAGGTACCAAGATGTAAGGGTGATTTAGAAAGAGTTTTGTTGGTCTCTTGCTCAACTGCGCCCAGCACATAATAATCAAGTGGGTGGTAGTCCATGGAGTTAGGTACCAAGATGTAAGGGGTGATTTAGAAAGAGTTTTGCTGGTCTCTTGCTCAACTGCGCCAAGCAGTTATAACAATCAAGTTGGTGGTAGTCCATGGAGTTAGGTACCAAGATGTAAGGTGATTTAGAAGAGTTTTGTTGGTCTCTGTTCAACTGGTGCCCAGCACATAATAATCAAGTGGGTGGTAGTCCATGGAAAGAAGTACCAGATGTAAGGGGTGATTTAGAAAGAGTTTAAGCGGTCTCTTGCTCAACTGGGTGCCCAGCACATAATAATCAAGTTGGTGGTAGTCCATGGAGTTAGGTACCAAGATGTAAGGGTGATTTAGAAAGAGTTTTGTTAACTTTTTTGCTCAACTGGTGCCCAGCACATAATAATCAAGTGGGTGGTGGTCCATGGAGATAGGTACCAAGATGTAAGGGTGGATTTAGAAAGAGTTTTGTTGGTCTCTGCTCAACTGCGTGCCCAGCACATAATAACTGGGTCAAGTGGGTGGTAGTCCATGGAGTTAGGTACCAAGATGTAAGGGGTGATTTAGAAAGAGTTTTGTTGGTCTCTTGCTCAACTGCACAAGCACATAATAATCAAGTGGGTGGCAGTCCATGGAGTTAGGTACCAAGATGTAAGGGGTGATTTAGAAAGAGTTTTGCTGGTCTCTTGCTCAACTGGTACCAGCACATAATAATCAAGTTGCGTAGTCCAAGTGAGATAGGCACCAAGATGTAAGGGGGCATTTAGAAAGAGTTTCTTGTTGGTCTCTTGCTCAACTGGGTGCCCAGCACATAATAATCAGTTGGTGGTAGTCCATGGAGATAGGTACCAAGATGTAAGGGGTGATTTAAGAGTTTTGTTGGTCTTTGCCCAATTGGTGCCCAACATAATAATCAAGTTGGTGGTAGTCCATGGAGTTAGGTACCAAGATGTAAGGGGTGATTTAGAAAGAGTTTTGTTGGTTTCTTGCTCAACTGCGCCCAGCACATAATAATCAAGTGGGTGGTAGTCCATGGAGATAGGTACCAAGATGTAAGGGGTGATTTAGAAAGAGTTTTGTTGGTCTCTTGCTCAACTGGGTGCCCAGCACATAATAATCAAGTGGGTGGGTAGTCCATGGAGATAGGTACCAAGATGTAAGGGGTGATTTAGAAAGAGTTTTGTTGGTCTCTTGCTCAACTGCGCCAAGCACATAATAATCAAGTTGGTGGTAGTCCATGGAGATAGGTACCAAGATGTAAGGGGTGATTTAGAAAAGAGTTTTGTTGTCTCTTGCTCAACTGCGCCAAGCACATAATAATCAAGTTGGTGGTAGTCCATGGAGATAGGTACCAAGATGTAAGGTGATTTAGAAAGAGTTTTGTTGGTCTCTTGCTCAAATGCGCCCAGCACATAATAATCAAGTTGGTAGTCCAAAGGAGTTAGGTACCGGTGATGTAAGGGTGATTAGAAGAGTTTTATGGTCTCTTGCTCAACTGCGCCCAGCACATAATAATCAAGTTGGTGGTAGTCCATGGAGCCTTGGTACCAGATGTAAGGGGTGATTTAGAAAGAGTTTTGTTGGTCTTTGCTCAACTGCGCCAAGCACATAATAATCAAGTTGGTGGCAGTCCATGGATAGGTACCAAGATGTGTGATTTAGAAAGAGTTTTGTTGGTCTCTTGCTCAACTGCGCCCAGCACATAATAATCAAGTTGGTGGTAGTCCTTGAGATAGGTACCAAGATGTGGCAAGATTTAGAAAGAGTTTTGTTGGTCTCTTGCTCAACTGCGCCAAGCACATAATAATCAAGTTGGTGATAGTCCATGGAGATAGGTACCAAGATGTAAGGGGTGGATTTAGAAAGAGTTTTGTTGGTCTCTTGCCCAACTGCGCCCAGCACATAATAATCAAGTTGGTGGTAGTCCATGGAGTCTTGGTACCAAGATGTATGTGATTTAGAAAGAGTTTTGTTGGTCTCTTGCTCAACTGCGCCCAGCACATAATAATCAAGTTGGTGGTAGTCCATGGAGTTCGGTACCAAGATGTAAGGGGTGATTTAGAAAGAGTTTTGTTGGTCTCTTGCTCAACTGCGCCCAGCACATAATAATCAAGTTGGTGGTAGTCCATGGAGATAGGTACCAAGATGTAAGGGTGATTTAGAAAGATTGTTGGTCTCTTGCTCAACTGCGCCCAGCACATAATAATCAAGTTGGTGGGTAGTCCATGGTGCCCGGTACCAAGATGTAAGGGGTGATTTAGAAAGAGTTTTGTTGGTCTCTTGCTCAACTGCGCCAAGCACATAATAATCAAGTTGGTGGTAGTCCATGGAGATAGGTACCAAGATGTAAGGGGTACTAGAAAGAGCGCCGGGAGCGGTCTTCACCAACTGCGCCCAGCACATAATAATCAAGTTGGTGGTAGTCCATGGAGATAGGTACCAAGATGTAAGGGGTGATTTAGAAAGAGTTTGTTGGTCTCTTGCTCAAATGCGCCCAGCACATAATAATCAAGTTGGTGGTAGTCCATGGAGATAGGTACCAAGATGTAAGGGGTGATTTAGAAAGAGTTTTTGTTGGTCTTTGCTCAACTGCGCCAAGCACATAATAATCAAGTTGGGTGGTAGTCCATGGAGATAGGTACCAAGATGTAAGGGGTGATTTAGAAAGAGTTTTGTTGGTCTTTGCTCAACTCGTGCCCAGCACATAATAATCAAGTTGGTGGTAGTCCATGGAGTTCGGTACCAAGATGTAAGGGGTGATTAGGAAAGAGTTTTGTTGGTCTCTTGCCCAACTGCGCCCAGCACATAATAATCAAGTTGGTGGTAGTCCATGGAGATAGGTACCAAGATAAGGGGTGATTTAGAAAGAGTTTTGTTGGTCTCTTGCTCAACTGCGCCCAGCACATAATAATCAAGTTGGTGGTAGTCCATGGAGTTCGGTACAAAGATGTAAGGTGATTTAGAAAGAGTTTTGTTGGTCTCTTGCTCAACTGCGCCCAGCACATAATAATCAAGTTGGTAGTCCATGGAGATAGGTACCAAGATGTAAGGGGTGATTTAGAAAGAGTTTTGCTGGTCTCTTGTCAACTGCGCCCAGCACATAATAATCAAGTTGGTGGTAGTCCGCGGAGTTCGGTACCAAGATGTAAGGGGTGATTTATGAGTTTTGTTGGTCTCTTGCTCAACTGCGCCCAGCACAGAATAATCAAGTTGGTGGTAGTCCATGGAGATAGGTACCAAGATGTAAGGGGTGATTTAGAAAGAGTTTTGTTGGTCTCTTGCTCAACTGCGCCCACATAATAATCAAGTTGGTGGTAGTCCATGGAGATAGGTACCAAGATGTAAGGGGAGGATTTAGAAAGAGTTTGTTGGTCTCTTGCTCAACTGCGCCCAGCACATAATAATCAAGTTGGTGGTAGTCCATGGAGATAGGTACCAAGATGTAAGGTGATTTAGAAAGAGTTTTGTTGGTCTCTTGCTCAACTGTGCCGCTATTACAATAATCAAGGAGAGGTAGTCCATGGAGATAGGTACCAAGATGTAAGGGGTGATTTAGAAAGAGTTTTGTTGGTCTCTTGCTCAACTGCGCCCAGCACATAATAACTGCTAGGTAGTCCATGGAGATAGGTACCAAGATGTAAGGGGTGATTAAAAGAGTTTTGTTGGTCTCTGTTCAACTGCGCCAAGCACATAATAATCAAGTTGGTGGTAGTCCATGGAGATAGGTACCAAGATGTAAGGGGTGATTTGTGAAAGAGTTTTGTTGGTCTCTTGCTCAACTGCGCCCAGCACATAATAATCATTATGGTAGTCCATGGAGATAGGTACCAAGATGTAAGGGGTGATTTAGAAAGAGTTTTTGTTGATTCTTTGCTCAAATGCGCTCAGCACATAATAATCAAGTTGGTAGTAGTCCATGGAGATAGGTACCAAGATGTAAGGGGTGATTTAGAAAGAGTTTTGTTGGTATCTTGCTCAACTGCGCCAAGCACATAATAATCAAGTTGGTGGTAGTCCATGGAGATAGGTACCAAGATGTAAGGGGTGATTTAGAAAGTAGTTTGTTGGTCTTCTTGCTCAAATGCGCCCAGCACATAATAATCAAGTTGGTGGCAGTCCTAAGGAGATAGGTACCAAGATGAGGTGATTTAGAGTTATACTGTTGGTCTCTGCTCAAATGCGCCCAGCAGCATAATAATCAAGTTGGTGGTGGTCCATGGAGATAGGTACCAAGATGTAAGGGTGATTTAGAGGTGAGCTGTTGTATCTTGCCCAACTGTGCCAAGCACATAATAATCAAGTTGGTGGTAGTCCATGGAGATAGGCATTATGATGTAAGGGGGTGATTTAGAAAGAGTTTTGTTGGTATCTTGCTCAAATGCGCCCAGCACATAATAATCAAGTGGGTGGCAGTCCATGGAGTTCGGTACCAAGATGTAAGGGGTGATTTAGAAAGAGTTTTGTTGGTCTCTTTGCTCAAATGCGCCCAGCACATAATAACTGGTTGGTGGTAGTCCATGGAGATAGGTACCAAGATGTAAGGGGTGATTTAGAAAGAGTTTTGTTGGTATCTTGCTCAACTGCGCCAAGCACATAATAATCAAGGGTGGTAGTCCATGGAGATAGGTACCAAGATGTAAGGGGTGATTTAGAAAGAGTTTTGTTGGTCTCTTGCTCAAATGCGCCCAGCACATAATAACTGCTAGTGGTAGTCCTGAGTTTGCAAATACTGCAGGTGATTTAGAAAGAGTTTTGTTGGTCTCTTGCTCAAATGCGCCCAGCACACAATAATCCTTCAAGTTGGTGGTAGTCCATGGAGATAGGTACCAAGATGTAAGGGGTGATTTAGAAAGAGTTTTGTTGGTATCTTGCTCAACTGCGCCAAGCACATAATAATCAAGTTGGTGGTAGTCCATGGAGATAGGTACCAAGATGTAAGGGGTGATTTCTAGAAAGAGTTTCGTTGGTCTCTTGCTCAAATGCGCCCAGCACATAATAATCAAGTTGGTGGTAGTCCATGGAGTTCGGTACCAGATGGGTGGGTGATTTAGAAAGAGTTTTGTTGGTCTCTTGCTCAAATGCGCCCAGCACATAATAATCAAGTTGGTGGTAGTCCATGGAGATAGGTACCAAGATGTAAGGGGTGATTTAGAAAGAGTTTTGTTGGTATCTTGCTCAACTGCGCCAAGCACATAATAATCAAGTTGGTGGTAGTCCATGGAGATAGGTACCAAGATGTAAGGGGTGATTTAGAAAGAGTTTTTGTTGGTCTCTTGCTCAAATGCGCCCAGCACATAATAATCAAGTTGGTGGTAGTCCATGGAGTTCGGTACCAAGATGTAAGGGGTGATTTAGGAAAGAGTTTTGTTGGTCTTTGCTCAACTGCGCAAGCAAAGAGCATAATCAAGTGGGTGGTAGTCCATGGAGATAGTGCCTGGATGTATGCGATTTAGAAAGAGTTTTGTTGGTATCTTGCTCAACTGCGCCCAGCAACAAGAATAACAATCAAGTTGGTGGTAGTCCATGAGTATAGGTACCAAGATGTGCGGGTGATTTAGAAAGAGTTTTGTTGAATTTCTTGCTCAAATGCGCCCAGCACATAATAATCAAGTTGGTGGTAGTCCATGGAGTTCGGTACCAAGATGTAAGGGTGATTTAGAAAGAGTTTTGTTGGTCTCTTGCTCAACTGCGCCCAGCACATAATAATCAAGTTGGTGGTAGTCCATGGAGATAGGTACCAAGATGTAAGGGGTGATTTAGAAAGAGCTTTGTTGGTCTCTTGCTCAACTGCGCCAAGCACATAATAATCAAGTTGGTGGTAGTCCATGGAGTTCGGTACCAAGATGTAAGGGGTGATTTAGAAAGAGTTTTGTTGGCTTGCCCAACTGCGCCCAGCACATAATAATCAAGTTGGAGGTAGTCCATGGAGTTCGGTACCAAGATGTAAGGGGTAGATTTAGAAAGAGTTTTGTTGGTTCCCGTTCAAATGCGCCAAGCACTACAATAATCAAGTTGGTGGTAGTCCATGGTGCCCGGTACCAAGATGTAAGGGGTGATTTAGAAAGAGTTTTGTTGGTCTCTTGCTCAACTGCGCCCAGCACATAATAATCAAGTTGGTGGTAGTCCAAGGAGTTCGGTACCAAGGATGTAAGGGTGATTTAGAAAGAGTTTTGTTGGTCTCTTGCTCAACTGCGCCCAGCACATAATAATCAAGTTGGTGGCAGTCCATGGAGTTAGGTACCAAGATGTAAGGGGTGATTTAGAAAGAGTTTTGTTGGTCTCTTGCTCAACTGGTGCCAAGCACATATCAATCAAGTGGGTGGTAGTCCATGGAGATAGGTACAAGATGTAAGGGGTGATTTAGAAAGAGTTTTGTTGGTCTCTTGCTCAACTGCGCCCAGCACATAATAACTCGGTTGGTGGTAGTCCATGGAGTTAGGTACCAAGATGTAAGGGGTGATTTAGAAAGAGTTTTTGTTGGTCTCTGCTCAACTGCGCCCAGCACATATTGAATCAAGTTGGTGGTAGTCCATGGAGTTCGGTACCAAGATGTAAGGTGATTTAGAAAGAGTTTTGTTGGTCTCTTGGCTCAACTGCGCCCAGCACATAATAATCAAGTTGGTGGTAGTCCATGGAGTTCGGTACCAAGATGTAAGGGTGATTTAGAAAGAGTTTCTGCTTAGTCTCTTGCTCAACTGCGCCGCTAACATAATCAAGTGGTGGTAGTCCATGGAGATAGGGCCAGATGTAAGGGGTGATTTAGAAAGAGTTTTGTTGGTCTCTTGCTCCAACTGCGCCAAGCACATAATAATCAAGTTGGTGGGTAGTCCGCGGAGTTAAAGTACCAAGATGTAAGGGTGATTTAGAAAGAGCTTTGTTGGTCTCTTGCTCAACTGCTCACACATAATAACTGTTGGTAGTCCGCGGAGTTCTGCACCAAGATGTAAGGGTGATTTAGAAAGAGTTTTGTTGGTCTCTTGCCTGGGTTGCGCCCAGCACATAATAATCAAGTTGGTGGTAGTCCATGGAGTTCGGTACCAAGATGTAAGGGGTGATTTAGGAAGAGTTTGCTGGTCTCTTGCTCAAACGTGCCAAGCACATAATAATCAAGTAGGTAGTCCAGGAGATAGGTATCAAGATGTAAGGGGTGATTTAGAAAGAGTTTTGTTGGTCTCTTGCTCAACTGCGCCCAGCACATAATAATCAAGTTGGTGGTAGTCCATGGAGTTCGGTACCAAGATGTAAGGGGTGATTTAGAAAGAGTTTTGTTGGTCTCTTGCTCAACTGCGCCCAGCACATAATAATCAAGTTGGTGGTAGTCCATGGAGTTCGGTACCAAGATGTAAGGGGTGATTTAGAAAGAGTTTTGTTGGTCTCTTGCTCAAATGCGCCAAGCACATACGACCGAAGTAGTAGTCCATGGAGATAGGTACCAAGATGTAAGGGGTGATTTAGAAAGAGTTTTATTGGTCTCTTGCTCAAATGCGCCAAGCACATAATAACTGTTGGTGGTAGTCCATGGAGATAGGTACCAAGATGTAAGGGGTGATTTAGAAAGAAGTTTTTGTTGGTCTCTTGCCCAAATGCGCCAAGCACATAATAATCAAGTTGGTGGTAGTCCATGGAGATAGGTAACAAGATGTAAGGGTGATTTAGAAAGAGTTTTGTTGGTCTCTTGCTCAACTGCGCCCAGCACATAATAATCAAGTTGGTGGTAGTCCATGGAGTTCGGTACCAAGATGTAAGGGGTGATTTAGAAAGAGTTTTGTTGGTCTTTGCTCAACTGCGCCAAGCACATAATAATCAAGTTGGTGGTAGTCCATGGAGTTAGGTACCAAGATGTGTAAGGGGTGATTTAAGAGTTTGTTGGTCTCTTGCTCAATTGGTGCCCAGCACATAATAATCAAGTTGGTGGTAGTCCATGGAGTTAGGTACCAAGACAAGGGGTGTATCGAAAGAGTTTTGTTGGTCTCTTGCTCAACTGCGCCAAGCACATAATAATCAAGTTGGTGGTAGTCCATGGAGTTAGGCATCAAAGATGTGCGTGATTGAAAGAGTTTTGTTGGTCTCTTGCTCAACTGCGCCAAGCACATAATAATCAAGTTGGTGGTAGTCCATGGAGTTAGGTACCAAGATGTAAGGGTGATTTAGAAAGAGTTTTGTTGGTCTTTGCTCAACCGGTGTCAAGCACATAATAATCGTTAGTGTAGTCCATGGAGTTAGGTACCAAGATGTAAGGGGTGATTTAGAAAGAGTTTTGTTGGTCTCTTGTTCAACTGCGCCAAGCACATAATAATCAAGTTGGTGGTAGTCCATGGAGTTAGGTACCAAGATGTAAGGGGTGATTTAGAAAGAGTTTCCTGTTGGCCTCGTCAACCGCGCCTGCGGCACAATCAAGTTGGTAGTCCATGGAGTTGTGGTACCAAGATGTAAGGGTGATTTAGAAAGAGTTTTGCTGGCTTCTTGTTCAACTGCGCCAAGCACATAATAATCAAGTTGGCGGTAGTCCATGGAGTTAGGTACCAAGATGTAAGGGGTGATTTAGAAAGAGTTTTGTTGGTCTCTTGCTCAACTGCGCCCAGCACATAATAATCAAGTTGGTGGTAGTCCATGGAGTTAGGTACCAAGATGTAAGGGGTGATTTAGAAAGAGTTTTGTTGGTCTCTTGCTCAACTGCGCCAAGCACATAATAATCAAGTTGGTGGTAGTCCATGGAGTTAGGTACCAAGATGTAAGTGGTGATTTAGAAAGAGTTTTGTTGGTTCTTTGCTCAAATGCGCCAAGCACATAATAATCAAGTTGGTGGTAGTCCATGGAGATAGGTACCAAGATGTAAGGGTGATTTAGAAAGAGTTTGTTGGTCTCTTGCTCAACTGCGCCAAGCACATAATAATCAAGTTGGTGGTAGTCCATGGAGATAGGTACCAAGATGTAAGGGGTGGATTTAGAAAGAGTTTTGTTGGTCTCTTGCTCAACTGCGCCAAGCACATAATAATCAAGTTGGTGGTAGTCCATGGAGATAGGTACCAAGATGTAAGGGGTGATTTAGAAGAGTTTGTTGGGTTCTTGCTCAAATGCGCCAAGCACATAATAATCAAGTTGGTGGTAGTCCATGGAGATAGTACCAAGATGTAATGTGTGATTTGTAGCAGCTCTTGTTGGTCTCTTGCTCAACTGCGCCAAAGCACATAATAACTGTTGGTGGTAGTCCATGGAGTTAGGTACCAAGATGTAAGGGGTGATTTAGAAAGAGTTTTGTTGGTCTCTTGCTCAACTGCGCCAAGCACATAATAATCATCGTTGGTGGTAGTCCATGGAGTTAGGCACCAAGTTGTAAGGGTGATTAGAAAGAGTTTCGCTGGTCTTTGCCCAACTGCGCCCAGCACATAATAATCAAGTTGGTGGTAGTCCATGGAGTTAGGTACCAAGATGTAAGGTGATTTAGAAAGAGTTTTGTTGGTCTCTTGCTCAACTGGTGCCAAGCACATAATAATCAAGTTGGTGTAGTCCATGGAGTTAGGTACCGAAAGATGTAAGGGGGTGGATTGAAAGAGTTTTGTTGAATTTCTTGCTCAACTGCGCTCAGCACATAATAATCAAGTTGGTGTGTAGTCCATGGAGTTAGGTACCAAGATGTAAGGGTGATTTAGAAAGAGTTTTGTTGGTCTCTTGCTCAACTGCGCCAAGCACATATTAACTGGTTGGTGGTCCATGGAGTTAGGTACCAAGATGTAAGTGGTGATTTAGAAAGAGTTTTGTTGGTCTCTTGCCCAAATGCGCCAAGCACATAATAATCAAGTTGGTGGTAGTCCATGGAGATAGGTACCAAGATGGGTGGCAATAGAAAGAGTTTTGTTGGTCTCTTGCTCAACTGCGCCAAGCACATAATAATCGTTGTTGGTGTAGTCCATGGAGTTAGGTACCAACATGTAAGGGGTGATTTGAAAAGAGTTTTGTTGGTCTCGCTCAACTGCGCCAAGACATAATAATCAAGTTGGTGGTAGTCCATGGAGTTAGGTACCAAGATGTAAGGGAGGATTTAGAAAGAGTTTTGTTGGTCTCTTGCTCAACTGCGCCCACATAATAATCAAGTTGGTGGTAGTCCGCGGAGTTCGGTACCAAGATGTAAGGGGTGGATTTAGAAAGAGTTTTGTTGGTCTCTTGCTCAACTGCGCCAAGCACATAATAATCAAGTTGGTGGTAGTCCATGGAGTTAGCACTTAAGACGTAAGGGCAGATTTAGAAAGAGTTTTGTTGGTCTTTGCTCAACTGGGTGCCCAGCATAATAATCAAGTTGGTAGTCCATGGTTAGGTACCAAGATGTAAGGTGATTTAGAAAGAGTTTTGTTGGTCTCTTGCTCAACTGCGCCAAGCACATAATAATCAAGTTGGTGGTAGTCCATGGAGTTAGTACCAAGATGTAAGGGGTGATTTAGAAAGAGTTTTGTTGGTCTTTGCTCAAATGCGCCAAGCACATAATAATCAAGTTGGTAACCATGGAGGATAGGTACCAAGATGTAAGGGGTGATTTAGAAAGAGTTTTTCGTTGGTCTCTTGCTCAACTGCGCCAAGCATGATAATAATCAAGTTGGTGGTAGTCCATGGAGATAGGTACCAAGATGTAAGGGTGATTTAGAAAGAGTTTTGTTGGTCTCTTGTCAACTGCGCCAAGCACATAATAATCAAGTTGGTGGTAGTCCATGGAGATAGGTACCAAGATGTAAGGGGTGATTAGAAAGAGTTTGTTGGTTCCTTGCTCAAATGCGCCAAGCACATAATAATCAAGTTGGTGGTAGTCCATGGAGATAGGTACCAAGATGTAAGGGTGATTTAGAAAGAGTTTTGTTGGTCTCTTGCTCAAATGCGCCAAGCACATAATAATCATGGGTGGTAGTCCATGGAGTTAGGTACTAAGATGTAAGGGTGATTTAGAAAGAGTTTTGTTGGTCTCTTGCTCAACTGCGCCAAGCACATAATAATCAAGTTGGTGGTAGTCCATGGAGTTAGGTACCAAGTTGTAAGGGGTGATTTAGAAAGAGTTTTGTTGGTCTCTTGCTCAACTGCGCCCAGCACATAATAATCAAGTTGGTGGTAGTCCATGGAGTTAGGTACCAAGATGTAAGGGGTGATTTGTGGGAAAGAGTTTTGTTGGTCTCTTGCTCAACTGCGCCAAGCACATAATAATCAAGTTGGTGGTAGTCCATGGAGTTAGTACCAAGATGTGCGGTGATTTAGAAAGAGCTTTGTTGGTCTCTTGCCCAACTGCGCCCAGCACATAATAATCAAGTTGGTGGTAGTAGTCCATGGAGTTAGGTACCAAGATGTAAGGGGTGATTTAGAAAGAGTTTTGTTGGTCTCTTGCTCAACTGCGCCGCTACTACAATAATCAAGTTGGTGGTAGTCCATGGAGTTAGTACCAAGATGTAA
>JBBBDQ010016155.1:0-34461 GCA_037127315.1 Ascarosepion bandense | reverse complement strand
CTCTTGTCACCTGCGCCCAGCACATAATAATCAAGTTGTAGTCCATGGAGTTAGGTACCAAGATGGTGGTGGATTTAGAAAGAGTTTTGTTGGTCTCTTGCTCAAATGCGCCCAGCATAATAATCAAGTGGGTGGCAGTCCATGGAGTTCGGTACCAAGATGTAAGGGGTGATTTAGAAAGAGTTTTGTTGGTCTCTTGCTCAACTGCGTGCCAAGCACATAATAATCAAGTTGGTGGTAGTCCATGGAGATAGGTACCAAGATGTAAGTGGGTGATTTAGAAAGAGTTTGGTTGGTCTCTTGCTCAACTGCGCCAAGCACATAATAATCTGTTGGTGGCAGTCCATGGAGATAGGCACCAAGATGTAAGTGGTGATTTAGAAAGAGTTTTGTTGGCTTCGGTCAACCTGCGCCAAGCACATAATAATCAAGTTGGTGGTAGTCCATGGAGATAGGTACCAAGATGTAAGGGGTGATTTAGAAAGAGTTTTGTTGGTCTCTTGCCTGAACTGCGCCAAGCATAGCACAATTCAAGTCAGGGCAGTCCATGGAGATAGGTACCAAGATGTAAGTGGTGATTTAGAAAGAGTTTTGTTGGTCTCTTGCTCAACTGCGCCAAGCACATAATAATCAAGTTGGTGGTAGTCCATGGAGATAGGTACCAAGATGTAAGGGGTGATTTAGAAAGAGTTTTGTTGGTCTCTTGCTCAACTGCACAAGCACATAATAATCAAGTTGGTGTAGTCCATGGAGATAGGTACCAAGATGTAAGGGGTGATTTAGAAAGAGTTTTGTTGGTCTCTTGCTCAACTGCGCAAGCAAATAGTAATAATCAAGTTGGTGGTAGTCCATGGAGATAGGCATCAAGATGTAAGGGGTGATTTAGAAAGAGTTTTGTTGGTCTTTGCTTCAACTGGTGCCAAGCACATAATAATCAAGTTGGTGGGAACAAGGAGATAGGTACCAAGATGTAAGGGGTGATTTAGAAAGAGTTTTTGTTGGTCTCTTGCTCAACTGCGCCAAGCACATAATAATCAGTTATGGTAGTCCATGGAGATAGGTACCAAGATGTAAGGGGTGATTTAGAAAGAGTTTTGTTGGTCTCTTGCTCAACTGCGCCAAGCACATAATAATTAAGTTGGTGGCAGTCCATGGAGTAGGTACCGGCCGGGAAAGGGGATTTAGAAAGAGTTTTGTTGGTCTCTTGCTCAACTGCGCCAAGCACATAATAATCAAGTTGGTGGTAGTCCATGGAGATAGGTACCAAGATGTAAGGGGTGATTTAGAAAGAGTTTTGTTGGTCTCTTGCTCAACTGCGCCAAGCACATAATAATCAAGTTGGTGGTAGTCCATGGAGATAGGTACCAAGATGTAAGGGGTGATTTAGAAAGAGTTTTGTTGGTCTCTTGCTCCTCAACTGCGCCAAGCACATAATAATCAAGTTGGTGGTAGTCCATGGAGATAGGTACCAAGATGTAAGGGGTGATTTAGAAAGAGTTTTGTTGGCTTCTTGCTCAACTGCGCCAAGCACATAATAATCAAGTTGGTGGTAAGGCGGAGATAGGTACCAAGATGTAAGGGGTGATTTAGAAAGAGTTTGTTGGTCTCTTGCTCAACTGCGCCAAGCACATAATAATCGCTGGGTAAGTCCATGGAGATAGGTACCAAGATGTAAGGGGTGATTTAGAAAGTATTTTTATTATTCCTCTTGCTCCAACTGCGCCAAGCACATAATAATCAAGTTGGGTGGTAGTCCATGGAGATGAATGGATGTAAGGGGCGACGAAAGAGTTTTTGTTGGTCTCTTGCTCAACTGCGCCAAGCACATAATAATCAAGTTGGTGGTAGTCCAAGGAGATAGGTACCAAGATGTAAGGGGTGATTAGAAATATTTTATTGGTTCTTTGCTCAACTGCGCCCAGCACATAATAATCAAGTTGGTGGTAGTCCATGGAGTTAGGTACCAAGATGTAAGGGGTGATTTAGAAAGAGTTTTGTTGGTCTCTTGCTCAACTGGGTGCCCAGCATATAATAATCAAGTTGGTGGTAGTCCATGGAGATAGGTACCGGTGATGTAAGGGGTGGATTAGAAAGAGTTTTGTTGGTCTCTTGCTCAACTGCGCCCAGCACATAATAATCAAGTTGGTGGTAGTCCATGGAGTTCGTACCAAGATGTAAGGAAGATTTA
Source organism: Ascarosepion bandense (assembly GCA_037127315.1). NCBI lineage: Eukaryota > Metazoa > Mollusca > Cephalopoda > Sepiida > Sepiidae > Ascarosepion > Ascarosepion bandense. The sequence continues at coordinate 32,273 of JBBBDQ010016155.1, read as the reverse complement.
GGAAGAGTTTTGTTGGTCTTGCTCAACTGCGTTGCCATATAATAATCAAGTTGGTGGCAGTCCATGGAGTTAGGTACTATGAGTTGTAAGGGGTGATTTAGAAAGAGTTTTGTTGGTCTTCTTGCTCAACTGCGCCCAGCACATAATAATCAAGTTGGTGTAGTCCATGGAGTTAGGTACCAAGATGTAAGGGTGATTTAGAAAGAGTTTTGTTGGTCTTTGCTCAAAATGCCCAGCACATAATAATCAAGTTGGTGGTAGCTCCAGTGAGATAGGTACCAAGATGTAAGGGGTGATTTAGAAAGAGTGTTTGTTGGTCTCTTGCTCAAATGCGCCCAGCACATAATAATCAAGTGGTATCTATGGAGATAGGTACCAAGATGTAAGGGGTGATTTAGAAAGAGGTTTGTTGGTTCCTTGCTCAAATGCGCCCAGCACATAATAATCATTAGTGGTAGTCCATGGAGATAGGTACCAAGATGTAAGGGTGATTTAGAAAGAGTTTTGTTGGTCTCTTGCCCTAACTGCGCCCAGCACATAATAACTGTTGGTGGTGGTCCATGGAGTTAGGTACCAAGATGTAAGGGGTGATTTAGAAAGAGTTTTGTTGGTCTCTTGCTCAACTGCGCCAAGCACATAATAATCAAGTTGGTGGTAGTCCAAGTAGTTAGGTACCAAGATGTAAGGGGTGAGCCTTAGAAAGAGTTTTGTTGGTCTCTTGCTCAAATGCGCCCAGCACATAATAATCAAGTTGGTGGTAGTCCATGGAGATTAGGTACCAAGATGTAAGGGGTGATTTAGAAAGAGGTTTGTTGGTCTCTTGCTCAAATGCGCCCAGCACATAATAATCAAGTGGGTGGTAGTCCATGGAGATAGGTACCAAGATGTAAGGTGATTTAGAAAGAGGTTTGTTGGTCTCTTGCTCAACTGCGCCCAGCACATAATAATCAAGTTGGTGGTAGTCCATGGAGATAGGTACCAAGATGTAAGGGGTGATTTAGAAAGAGGTTTGTTGGTCTCTTGCTCAAATGCGCCCAGCACATAATAATCAAGTGGTAGTCCATGGAGATAGGTACCAAGATGTAAGGGGTGATTTAGAAAGAGTTTTGTTGTCTTGCTCAACTGCGCCCAGCACATAATAATCAAGTTGGTGGTAGTCCATGGAGTTAGGTACCAAGATGTAAGGGGTGATTTAGAAAGAGTTTTGTTATCTTGCTCAAATGCGCCCAGCACATAATAATCAAGTTGGTGGTAGTCCATGGAGATAGTACCGCATGTAAGGGGTGATTTAGAAAGAGGTTTGTTGGTCTCTTGCTCAAATGCGCCCAGCACATAATAATCAAGTGGTGGTAGTCCATGGAGATAGGTACCAAGATGTAAGGGGTGATTTAGAAAGAGTTTTGTTGGTCTCTTGCTCAAATGCGCCCAGCACATAATAATCAAGTTGGTGGTAGTCCATGGAGATAGGTACCAAGATGTAAGGGGTGATTTAGAAAGAGTTTTGTTGGTCTCTTTGCTCAACTGCGCCCAGCACATAATAATCAAGTTGGTGGTAGTCCATGGAGTTAGGTACCAAGATGTAAGGGTGATTTAGAAAGAGTTTTGTTGGTCTCTTGCTCAACTGCGCCAAGCACATAATAATCAAGTTGGTGGTATCCGCGGAGTTAGGTACCAAGATGTAAGGGGTGATTTAGAAAGAGTTTTTGTTGGTCTCTTGCTCAAATGCGCCCAGCACATAATAATCAAAGGTGGTAGTCCATGGAGATAGGTACCAAGATGTAAGGGGTGATTTAGAAAGAGGTTTGTTGGTCTTTTGCTCAAATGCGCCCAGCACATAATAATCAAGTGGGTGGTAGTCCATGGAGATAGGTACCAAGATGTAAGGGGTGATTTAGAAAGAGGTTTGTTGGTCTCTTGCTCAACTGCGCCCAGCACATAATAATCAAGTTGGTGGTGAGTCCATGGAGTATAGGTACCAAGATGTAAGGGTGATTTAGAAAGAGTTTTGTTGGTCTCTTGCTCAACTGCGCCCAGCACATAATAATCAAGTTGGTGGTAGTCCATGGAGTTAGGTACCAAGATGTAAGGGGTGATTTAGAAAGAGTTTTGTTGGTCTCTTGCTCAACTGCGCCAAGCACATAATAATCAAGTTGGTGGTAGTCCATGGAGTTAGGTACCAAGATGTAAGGGGTGATTTAGAAAGAGTTTTGTTGGTCTCTTGCTCAAATGCGCCCAGCACATAATAATCAAGTTGGTGGTAGTCCATGGAGTTCGGTACCAAGATGTGGTGTGATTTAGAAAGAGTTTTGTTGGTCTCTTGCTCAAATGCGCCCAGCACATAATAATCAAGTTGGTGGTAGTCCATGGAGTTAGGTACCAAGATGTAAGGGGTGATTTAGAAAGAGTTTTGTTGGTCTCTTGCTCAAATGCGCCCAGCACATAATAATCAAGTTGGTGGTAGTCCATGGAGATAGGTACCAAGATGGGGTGTGATTTAGAAAGAGTTTTGTTGGTCTTGCTCAAATGCGCCCAGCACATAATAATCAAGTGGGTGGTAGTCCATGGAGTTAGGTACCAAGATGTAAGGTGATTTAGAAAGAGTTTTGTTGGTCTCTTGCTCAAATGCGCCCAGCACATAATAATCAAGTTGGTGGTAGTCCATGGAGATAGGTACCAAGATGTAAGGGGTGATTTAGAAAGAGTTTTGGTTGGTCTCTTGCTCAACTGCGCCCAGCACATAATAATCAAGTTGGTGGTAGTCCATGGAGTTCGGTACCAAGATGTAAGGGGTGATTTAGAAAGAGTTTTGTTGGTCTCTTGCTCAAATGCGCCCAGCACATAATAATCAAGTTGGTGGTAGTCCATGGAGTTCGGTACCAAGATGTAAGGGGTGATTTAGAAAGAGTTTTGTTGGTCTCTTGCCCAATCCAGCCCAGCACATAATAATCAAGTTGGTGGTAGTCCATGGAGTTAGGTACAAGATGTAAGGGGTGATTTAGAAAGAGTTTTGTTGGTCTCTTGCTCAAATGCGCCCAGCACATAATAATCAAGTTGGTGGTAGTCCATGGAGATAGGTACCAAGATGTAAGGGGTGATTTAGAAAGAGTTTTGTTGGTCTCTTGCTCAAATGCGCCCAGCACATAATAATCAAGTTGGTGGTAGTCCAAGGAGTTAGGTACCAAGATGTAAGGGGTGATTTAGAAAGAGTTTTGTTGGTCTCTTGCTCAAATGCGCCCAGCACATAATAATCAAGTTGGTGGTAGTCCATGGAGTTAGGTACCAAGATGTAAGGGGTGATTTAGAAAGAGTTTTGTTGGTCTCTTGCTCAAATGCGCCCAGCACATAATAATCAAGTTGGTGGTAGTCCATGGAGTTAGGTACCAAGATGTAAGGGGTGATTTAGAAAGAGTTTTGTTGGTCTTTCGCTCAAATGCGCCCAGCACATAATAATCAAGTTGGTGGTAGTCCATGGAGTTAGGTACCAAGATGTAAGGGGTGATTTAGAAAGAGTTTTGTTGGTCTCTTGCTCAAATGCGCCCAGCACATAATAATCAAGTTGGTGGTAGTCCATGGAGTTAGGTACCAAGATGTAAGGGTGATTTAGAAAGAGTTTTGTTGGTCTCTTGCTCAAATGCGCCCAGCACATAATAATCAAGTTGGTGGTAGTCCATGGAGATAGGTACCAAGATGTAAGGTGATTTAGAAAGAGTTTTGTTGGTCTCTTGCTCAACTGCGCCCAGCACATAATAATCAAGTTGGTGGTAGTCCATGGAGTTCGGTACCAAGATGTAAGGGTGATTTAGAAAGAGTTTTGTTGGTCTCTTGCTCAAATGCGCCCAGCACATAATAATCAAGTTGGTGGTAGTCCATGGAGTTCGGTACCAAGATGTAAGGGGTGATTTAGAAAGAGTTTTGTTGGTCTCTTGCTCAACTGCGCCCAGCACATAATAATCAAGTTGGTGGTAGTCCATGGAGTTAGGTACCAAGATGTAAGGGTGATTTAGAAAGAGTTTTGTTGGTCTCTTGCTCAAATGCGCCCAGCACATAATAATCAAGTTGGTGGTAGTCCATGGAGATAGGTACCCAAGATGTAAGGGGTGATTTAGAAAGAGCTTTGTTGGTCTCTTGCTCAACTGCGCCAAGCACATAATAATCAAGTTGGTGGTAGTCCATGGAGATAGGTACCAAGATGTAAGGGTGATTTAGAAAGAGTTTTGTTGGTCTCTTGCTCAACTGCGCCCAGCACATAATAATCAAGTTGGTGGTAGTCCATGGAGATAGGTACCAAGATGTAAGGGGTGATTTAGAAAGAGTTTTGTTGGTCTCTTGCTCAAATGCGCCCAGCACATAATAATCAAGTTGGTGGTAGTCCATGGAGATAGGTACCAAGATGTAAGGGGTAGATTTAGAAAGAGTTTTGTTGGTCTCTTGCTCAAATGCGCCCAGCACATAATAATCAAGTTGGTGGTAGTCCATGGAGATAGGTACCAAGATGTAAGGGGTGATTTAGAAAGAGTTTTGTTGGTCTCTTGCTCAACTGCGCCCAGCACATAATAACTGCTGGTGGTAGTCCATGGAGATAGGTACCAAGATGTAAGGGGTGATTTAGAAAGAGTTTTGTTGGTCTTTGCCCAAATGCGCCCAGCACATAATAATCAAGTTGGTGGTAGTCCATGAGTAGGTACCAAGATGTAAGGGGTGATTTAGAAAGAGTTTTGTTGGTCTCTTGCTCAACTGCGCCCAGCACATAATAATCAAGTTGGTGGTAGTCCATGGAGATAGTACCAAGATGTAAGGGGTGATTTAGAAAGAGTTTTGTTGGTCTTGCTCAAATGCGCCCAGCACATAATAATCAAGTTGGTGGTAGTCCATGGAGTTAGGTACCAAGATGTAAGGGGTGATTTAGAAAGAGTTTTGTTGGTCTCTTGCTCAACTGCGCCCAGCACATAATAATCAAGTTGGTGGTAGTCCATGGAGATAGGTACCAAGATGTAAGGGGTGATTTAGAAAGAGTTTTGTTGGTCTTTTGCTCAACTGCGGCCAAGCATAATAATCAAGTTGGTGGTAGTCCATGGAGATAGGTACCAAGATGTAAGGGGTGATTTAGAAAGAGTTTTGTTGGTCTCTTGCTCAACTGCGCCAAGCACATAATAATCAAGTTGGTGGTAGTCCATGGAGATAGGTACCAAGATGTAAGGGGTGATTTGAGAAAGAGTTTTGTTGGTCTCTTGCTCAACTGCGCCCAGCACATAATAATCAAGTTGGTGGTAGTCCATGGAGATAGGTACCAAGATGTAAGGGGTGATTTAGAAAGAGTTTTGTTGGTCTCTTGCTCAAATGCGCCCAGCACATAATAATCAAGTTGGTGGTAGTCCATGGAGATAGGTACCAAGATGTAAGGGGGTGATTTAGAAAGAGTTTTGTTGGTCTCTTGCCTCAACTGCGCCCAGCACATAATAATCAAGTTGGTGGTAGTCCATGGAGTTCGGCAAATGATGTAAGGGGTGATTTAGAAAGAGTTTTGTTGGTCTCTTGCTCAACTGCGCCCAGCACATAATAATCAAGTTGGTGGTAGTCCATGGAGTTAGGTACCAAGATGTAAGGGGTGATTTAGAAAGAGTTTTGTTGGTCTTTTGCTCAAATGCGCCCAGCACACATTAATCCGTTGGTGGTAGTCCAAGTGGAGTTCGGTACCAAGATGTAAGGGGTGATTTAGAAAGAGTTTTGTTGGTCTCTTGCTCAACTGCGCCAAGCACATAATAACGTTGGTGGTAGTCCATGGAGATAGGTACCAAGATGTAAGGGGTGATTTAGAAAGAGTTTTGTTGGTCTCTTGCTCAACTGCGCCCAGCACATAATAATCAAGTTGGTGGTAGTCCATGGAGATAGGTACCAAGATGTAAGGGGTGATTTAGAAAGAGTTTTGTTGGTCTCTTGCTCAAATGCGCCCAGCACATAATAATCAAGTTGGTGGTAGTCCATGGAGTTCGGTACCAAGATGTAAGGGGTGATTTAGAAAGAGTTTTGTTGGTCTCTTGCTCAACTGCGCCAAGCACATAATAATCAAGTTGGTGGTGGTCCATGGAGTTAGGTACCAAGATGTAAGGGGTGATTTAGAAAGAGTTTTGTTGGTCTCTTGCTCAACTGTGCCCAGCACATAATAATCAAGTTGGTGGTAGTCCATGGAGTTAGGCACGGTGATGTAAGGGGTGATTTAGAAAGAGTTTTGTTGGTCTCTTGCTCAACTGCGCCCAGCACATAATAACCGTTGTAGTCCATGGAGTTAGGTACCAAGATGTAAGGGGTGATTTAGAAAGAGTTTTGTTGGTCTCTTGCTCAACTGCGCCAAGCACATAATAATCAAGTGGGTGGTAGTCCATGGAGTTAGGTACCAAGATGTAAGGGGTGATTTAGAAAGAGTTTTGTTGGTCTCTTGCTCAAATGCGCCCAGCACATAATAATCAAGTGGGTGGCAGTCCATGGAGTTAGGTACCAAGATGTAAGGGGTGATTTAGAAAGGAGTTTTGTTGGTCTCTTGCTCAACTGCGCCAAGCACATAATAATCAAGTTGGTGGTAGTCCATGGAGATAGGTACCAAGATGTAAGGGGTGATTTAGAAAGAGTTTTGTTGGTCTCTTGCTCAACTGCGCCCAGCACATAATAATCAAGTTGGTGTAGTCCAAGGAGTTAGGTACCAAGATGTAAGGGGGTGATTTAGAAAGAGTTTTGTTGGTTTCTTGCCTAAATGCGCCCAGCACATAATAATCAAGTGGGTGGTAGTCCATGGCGTTAGGTACCAAGATGTAAGGGGTGATTTAGAAAGAGTTTTGTTGGTCTCTTGCTCAAATGCGCCCAGCACATAATAATCAAGTTGGTGGCAGTCCATGGAGTTCGGCACCAAGATGTAAGGGGTGATTTAGAAAGAGTTTTGTTGGTCTCTTGCCTGTAACTGCGCCCACATAATAATCAAGTGGTAGTCCATGGAGATAGGTACCAAGATGTAAGGGGTGATTTAGAAAGAGTTTTGTTGGTCTCTTTGCCCAACTGCGCCCAGCACATAATAATCAAGTTGGTGGTAGTCCATGGAGTTCGGTACCAAGATGTAAGGGGTGATTTAGAAAGAGTTTTGTTGGTCTCTTGCTCAACTGGGTGCCCAGCACATAATAATCAAGTGGGTGGTAGTCCATGGAGATAGGTACCAAGATGTAAGGGGTGATTTAGAAAGAGTTTTGTTGGTCTCTTGCTCAACTGCGCCCAGCACATAATAATCAAGTGGGTGGTAGTCCATGGAGATAGGTACCAAGATGTAAGGGGTGATTTAGAAAGAGTTTTGTTGGTCTCTTGCCCAACTGCGCCCAGCACATAATAACCGGGCTGGTGGTAGTCCATGGAGTTCGGTACCAAGATGTAAGGGGTGATTTAGAAAGAGTTTTGTTGGTCTCTTGCTCAACTGCGCCCAGCACATAATAATCAAGTGGGTGGCAGTCCATGGAGTTCGGTACCAAGATGTAAGGGGTGATTTAGAAAGAGTTTTGTTGGTCTCTTGCTCAACTGCGCCCAGCACATAATAATCAAGTGGGTGGTAGTCCATGGAGTTCGGTACCAAGATGTAAGGGGTGATTTAGAAAGAGTTTTGTTGGTCTCTTGCTCAACTGCGCCCAGCACATAATAATCAAGTGGGTGGCAGTCCATGGAGTTCGGTACCAAGATGTAAGGGGTGATTTAGAAAGAGTTTTGTTGGTCTCTTGCTCAACTGCGCCCAGCACATAATAATCAAGTGGGTGGCAGTCCATGGAGATAGGTACTAAGATGCAAGGGGTGATTTAGAAAGAGTTTTGTTGGTCTCTTGCTCAACTGCGCCCAGCACATAATAATCAAGTTGGTGGTAGTCCATGGAGTTCGGTACCAAGATGTAAGGGGTGATTTAGAAAGAGTTTTATTGGTCTCTTGCCTTCAACTGCGCCCAGCACATAATAATCAAGTGGGTGGCAGTCCATGGAGTTCGGTACCAAGATGTAAGGGGTGATTTAGAAAGAGTTTGCTGGTCTCTCTTTGCCCAACTGCGCCCAGCACATAATAACCAAGGGTGGTAGTCCATGGAGATAGGTACCAAGATGTAAGGGGTGATTTAGAAAGAGTTTTGTTGGTCTCTTGCTCAACTGCGCCCAGCACATAATAATCAAGTGGGTGGCAGTCCAAGTGGGAGTTAGGCAAATAAGATGTAAGGGGTGATTTAGAAAGAGTTTTGTTGGTCTCTTGCTCAAATGCGCCCAGCACATAATAATCAAGCGGGTGGTAGTCCATGGAGTTAGGTACCAAGATGTAAGGGGCGATTTAGAAAGAGTTTTGTTGGTCTCTTGCTCAAATGCGCCCAGCACATAATAATCAAGTTGGTGGTAGTCCATGGAGTTCGGTACCAAAGATGTAAGGGGTGATTTAGAAAGAGTTTTGTTGGTCTCTTGCTCAACTGCGCCCAGCACATAATAACTGTTGTGGTGGCAGTCCATGGAGATAGGTACCAAGATGTAAGGGGTGATTTAGAAAGAGTTTTGTTGGTCTCTTGCTCAACTGCGCCCAGCACATAATAATCAAGTTGGTGGTAGTCCATGGAGTTCGGTACCAAGATGTAAGGGGTGTATTTAGAAAGAGTTTTGTTGGTCTCTTGCTCAACTGCGCCCAGCACATAATAATCAAGTGGGTGGCAGTCCATGGAGATAGGTACCAAGATGTAAGGTGATTTAGAAAGAGTTTTGTTGGTCTCTTGCTCAACTGCGCCCAGCACATAATAATCAAGTGGGTGGCAGTCCATGGAGATAGGTACCAAGATGTAAGGGGTGATTTAGAAAGAGTTTTGTTGGTCTCTTGCTCAAATGCGCCCAGCACATAATAATCAAGTGGGTGGTAGTCCATGGAGTTAGGTACCAAGATGTAAGGTGATTTAGAAAGAGTTTTGTTGGTCTCTTGCTCAAATGCGCCCAGCACATAATAATCAAGTTGGTGGTAGTCCATGGAGTTCGGTACCAAGATGTAAGGGGTGATTTAGAAAGAGTTTTGTTGGTCTTCTTGCTCAACTGCGCCCAGCACATAATAATCAAGTGGGTGGCAGTCCATGGAGATAGGTACCAAGATGTAAGGGGTGATTTAGAAAGAGTTTTGGTTGGTCTTGTCAACTGCGCCCAGCACATAATAATCAAGTTGGTGGTAGTCCATGGAGTTCGGTACCAAGATGTAAGGGGTGATTTAGAAAGAGTTTTGTTGGTCTCTTGCTCAACTGCGCCCAGCACATAATAATCAAGTGGGTGGCAGTCCATGGGAGATAGGTACCAAGATGTAAGGGGTGATTTAGAAAGAGTTTTGTTGGTCTCTTGCTCAACTGCGCCCAGCACATAATAATCAAGTTGGTGGTAGTCCATGGAGTTCGGTACCAAGATGTAAGGGGTGATTTAGAAAGAGTTTTGTTGGTCTCTTGCTCAACTGCGCCCATGACATAATAATCAAGTGGGTGGCAGTCCATGGAGATAGGTACCAAGATGTAAGGGGTGATTTAGAAAGAGTTTTGTTGGTCTCTTGCTCAACTGCGCCCAGCACATAATAATCAAGTGGGTGGTAGTCCATGGAGATAGGTACCAAGATGTAAGGGGTGATTTAGAAAGAGTTTGAATGGTCTCTTGCTCAACTGCGCCCACATAATAATCAAGTGGGTGGCAGTCCATGGAGTTAGGTACCAAGATGTAAGGGGTGATTTAGAAAGAGTTTTGTTGGTCTCTTGCTCAAATGCGCCCAGCACATAATAACTCTGGTTGGTGGTAGTCCATGGAGTTCGGTACCAAGATGTAAGGGGTGATTTAGAAAGAGTTTTGTTGGTCTCTTGCTCAACTGCGCCCAGCACATAATAATCAAGTGGGTGGCAGTCCATGGAGTTAGGTACCAAGATGTAAGGGGTGATTTAGAAAGAGTTTTTGTTGGTCTCTTGCTCAAATGCGCCCAGCACATAATAATCAAGTGGGTAGTCCATGGAGTTAGGTACCAAGATGTAAGGGGTGATTTAGAAAGAGTTTTGTTGGTCTCTTGCTCAAATGCGCCCAGCACATAATAATCAAGTTGGTGGTAGTCCATGGAGTTCGGTACCAAGATGTAAGGGGCAGATTAGAAAGAGTTTTGTTGGTCTCTTGCTCAACTGCGCCCAGCACATAATAATCAAGGGTGGTAGTCCATGGAGATAGGTACCAAGATGTAAGGGGTGATTTAGAAAGAGTTTTGTTGGTCTCTTGCTCAAATGCGCCCAGCACATAATAATCCGGTTGGTGTGTAGTCCATGGAGTTAGGTACCAAGATGTAATGGGGTGATTTAGAAAGAGTTTTGTTGGTCTCTTGCTCAACTGCGCCCAGCACATAATAATCAAGTGGGTGGCAGTCCATGGATTTCGGTACCAAGATGTAAGGGGTGATTTAGAAAGAGTTTTGTTGGTCTCTTGCTCAAATGCGCCCAGCATAATAATCAAGTTGGTGGTAGTCCATGGAGTTAGGTACCAAGATGTAAGGGGTGATTTAGAAAGAGTTTTGTTGGTCTCTTGCTCAAATGCGCCCAGCACATAATAATCAAGTGGGTGGTAGTCCATGGAGTTAGGTACCAAGATGTAAGGGGTGATTTAGAAAGAGTTTTGTTGGTCTCTTGCTCAAATGTGCCCAGCACATAATAATCAAGTTGGTGGTAGTCCATGGAGTTAGGTACCAAGATGTAAGGGGTGATTTAGAAAGAGTTTTGTTGGTCTCTTGCTCAAATGCGTGCCCAGCACATATTAACTGTTGGTGGTAGTCCATGGAGTTAGGTACCAAGATGTAAGGGGTGATTTAGAAAGAGTTTTGTTGGTCTCTTGCTCAAATGCGCCCAGCACATAATAATCAAGTTGGTGGTAGTCCATGGAGTTAGGTACCAAGATGTAAGGGGTGATTTAGAAAGAGTTTTGTTGGTCTCTTGCTCAACTGCGCCCAGCACATAATAATCAAGTGGTGGCAGTCCATGGAGTTCGGTACCAAGATGTAAGGGGTGATTTAGAAAGAGTTTTGTTGGTCTCTTGCTCAAATGCGCCCAGCACAATAATCAAGTTGGTGGTAGTCCATGGAGTTAGGTACCAAGACAAGGGGTGATTTAGAAAGAGTTTTGTTGGTCTTTTGCTCAACTGCGCCCAGCACATAATAATCAAGTGGGTGGCAGTCCATGGAGTTCGGTACCAAGATGTAAGGGGTGATTTAGAAAGAGTTTTGTTGGTCTCTTGCTCAAATGCGCCCAGCACATAATAATCAAGTTGGTGGTAGTCCATGGAGTTAGGTACCAAGATGTAAGGGGTGATTTAGAAAGAGTTTTGTTGGTCTCTTGCTCAACTGCGCCCAGCACATAATAATCAAGTGGGTGGCAGTCCATGGAGTTCGGTACCAAGATGTAAGGGGTGATTTAGAAAGAGTTTTGTTGGTCTTCGCCCAAATGCGCCCAGCACATAATAATCAAGTTGGTGGTAGTCCATGGAGTTAGGTACCAAGATGTAAGGGGTGATTTAGAAAGAGTTTTGTTGGTCTCTTGCTCAACTGCGCCCAGCACATAATAATCAAGTGGGTGGTAGTCCAAGGAGTTAGGTACCAAGATGTAAGGGGTGATTTAGAAAGAGTTTTGTTGGTCTCTTGCTCAAATGCGCCCAGCACATAATAATCAAGTTGGTGGTAGTCCATGGAGTTAGGTACCAAGATGTAAGGGGTGATTTAGAAAGAGTTTTGGTTGGTCTCTCACTCAAATGCGCCCAGCACATAATAATCAAGTTGGTGGTAGTCCATGGAGTTAGGTACCAAGATGTACGGGGTGATTTAGAAAGAGTTTTGTTGGTCTCTTGCCCAAATGCGCCCAGCACATAATAATCAAGTTGGTGGTAGTCCATGGAGTTAGGTACCAAGATGTAAGGGGTGATTTAGAAAGAGTTTTGTTGGTCTCTTGCTCAAATGCGCCCAGCACATAATAATCAAGTTGGTGGTAGTCCATGGAGTTAGGTACCAAGATGTAAGGGGTGATTTAGAAAGAGTTTTGTTGGTCTCTTGCTCAAATGCGCCCAGCACATAATAATCAAGTTGGTGGTAGTCCATGGAGTTAGGTACCAAGATGTAAGGGGTGATTTAGAAAGAGTTTTGTTGAGCTTTTTGCTCAAATGCGCCCAGCACATAATAATCAAGTTGGTGGTAGTCCATGGAGTTAGGTACCAAGATGTAAGGGGTGATTTAGAAAGAGTTTTGTTGGTCTCTTGCCAACTGCGCCCAGCATATAATAATCAAGTTGGTGGTAGTCCTGAGGTAGGTACCAAGATGTAAGGGGTGATTTAGAAAGAGTTTTGTTGGTCTCTTGCTCAACTGCGCCCAGCACATAATAATCAAGTGGGTGGTAGTCCATGGAGTTAGGTACCAAGATGTAAGGGGTGATTTAGAAAGAGTTTTGCTGGTCTCTTGCTCAACTGCGCCCAGTACATAATAATCAAGTGGGTGGTAGTCCATGGAGTTAGGTACCAAGATGTAAGATTTAGAAAGAGTTTTGTTGGTCTCTTGCTCAACTGCGCCCAGCACATAATAATCAAGTGGTGGTAATTACCAGAGATAGATAGTACCAAGAGATGTGTGTGTGATTTAGAAAGAGTTTTTGCATCTCTGCTCAACTGCGCCCAGCACAATAACTGGCATGGGTGGTAGTCCATGGAGATAGGCACTAAGGATGTAAGGGGTGATTTAGAAAGAGTTTTGTTGGTCTTTGCTCAACTGCGCCCAGCACATAATAACTGGCGGGTAGTCCATGATAGGTACCAAGATGTAAGGGTGATTTAGAAAGAGTTTTGTTGGTCTCTTGCTCCAACTGCGCCCAGCACATAATAATCAAGTGGGTGGTAGTCCAGAGATAGGTACCAAGATGTAAGGGGGTGATTTAGAAAGAGTTTTGTTGGTCTCTTGCTCAATCAGCCCAGCACATAATAATCAAGTGGGTGGTAGTCCATGGAGATAGGTACCAAGATGTAAGGGGTGATTTAGAAAGAGTTTTGTTGGTCTCTTGCTCAATCAGGCCCAGCACATAATAATCATGTGGGTAGTCCATGGAGATAGGTACCAAGATGTAAGGGGGTGATTTAGAAAGAGTTTTGTTTGGTCTTTGCCCAACTGTACCAGCACATAACAATAATCAAGTGGTGGTAGTCCATGGAGATAGGTACCAAGATGTAAGGGGTGATTTAGAAAGAGTTTTGTTGGTCTTCACCAACTGGGTGCCCAGCACAGAATAATCAAGTGGGTGGTAGTCCATGGAGATAGGTACCAAGATGGGTGATTTAGAAAGAGTTTTGTTGGTCTCTTGCTCAACTGCGCCCAGCAAATAATCAAGTGGGTGGTAGTCCATGGAGATAGGTGCCCAAGATGTAAGGGGTGATTTAGAAAGAGTTTTGTTGGTCTCTTGCTCAACTGCGCCCAGCACATAATAATCAAGTGGGTGGTAGTCCATGGAGATAGGTACCAAGATGTAAGGGGTGATTTAGAAAGAGTTTCGTTGGTCTCTTGCTCAACTGTGCCAGCACATAATAATCGTGTTGGTGGTGGTCCATGGAGATATACCAAGATGTAAGGGGTGATTTAGAAAGAGTTTTGTTGGTCTTTTATCGAACTTGTGGCCCAGTATAGACAATCAAGTTGGTGGTAAGTCCATGGAGATAGGAAACAAGACGTAGTGGGTGATTTAGAAAGAGTTTTGTTGGTCTCTTGCTCAACTGCGCCCAGCACATAATAATCAAGTGGTGGTAGTCCATGGAGATAGGTACCAAGATGTAAGGGGATTTAGAAAGAGTTTGTTGGTCTCTTGGCTCAACTTCGTGCCCAGCACATAATAATCAAGTGGGTGTAGTCCATGGAGATAGGTACCAAGATGAAGATTTAGAAAGAGTTTTGTTGGTCTTGCTCAACTGTGCCCAGCACATAATAATCAAGTGGCAGTAGTCCATGGAGATAGGTACCAAGATGTAAGGGGTGATTTAGAAAGAGTTTTGTTGGTCTCTTGCTCAACTGCGCCCAGCACATAATAATCAAGTGGTGGTAGTCCATGGAGATAGTACCAAGATGTAAGGGTGATTTAGAAAGAGTTTTGTTGGTCTCTTGCTCAACTGCGCTACACATAATAATCAAGTTGGTGGTAGTCCATGGAGATAGGTACCAAGATGTAAGGGGTGATTTAGAAAGAGTTTTGTTGGTCTCTTGCTCAACTGCGCCCAGCACATAATAATCAAGTTGGTGGTAGTCCACAGAGATAGGTACCAAGATGTAAGGGGTGATTTAGAAAGAGTTTTGTTGGTCTTTGCTCAACGGTGCCCAGCACATACTAATCAAGTGGGTGGTAGTCTTATGGAGATAGGCACCAAGATGTAAGGGGTGATTAGGAAAGAGTTTTGCTGGTCTCTTGCTCAACTGCGCCCAGCACATAATAATCAAGTGGGTGGTAGTCCATGGAGATAGGTACCAAGATGTAAGGGTGATTTAGAAAGAGTTTGTTGGTCTTTGCTCAACTGGCCAAGCACATAATAATCAAGTTGGTGGTAGTCCATGGAGAGTAGGTGTCATGATGTAAGGGTGATTTAGAAAGAGTTTTGTTGGTCTCTTGCTCAACTGCGCCCAGCACATAATAATCAAGGTGGTAGTCCATGGAGATAGGTACCAAGATGTAAGGGGTGATTTAGTGAGTTTTGTTGGTCTCTTGCTCAACTGCGCCCAGCACATAATAATCAAGGGTGGTAGTCCATGGAGATAGGTACCAAGATGTAGTGGGTGATTTAGAAAGAGTTTTGCTGGTTTCTGCTCAACTGCGCCCAGCACATAATAATCAAGTGGGTGGTAGTCCATGGAGATAGGTACCAAGATGTAAGGGGTGATTTGTGAAAGAGTTTTAATAGTCTTTGCCCACAATCAGCCAAGCATAAGGACCAAGTTGGTGGTGAGCCCTGGAGTAGAAACAATAGACAAGGGGTGATTTAGAAAAGAGGCTTTGCTGGCCCTTGCTCAACTGCGCCCAGCACATAATAATCAAGTGGGTGGTAGTCCATGGAGATAGGTACCAAGATGGGCAAGATTTAGAAAGAGTTTAAGTCATCCTCTTGCTCAATCATGCCAAGCACATAATAATCAAGTTGGTGGTAGTCCATGAGTATAGCATCAAGATGTAAGGTGATTTAGAAAGAGTTTTGTTGGTCTCTGGCTCAATCAGTGCCCACATAATAATCAAGTGGGTGGTAGTCCATGGAGATAGGTACCAAGATGTAGAAGGTGACGAAAGAGTTTTGTTGGTCTCTTGCTCAACTGCGCCAAGCACATAATAATCAAGTGGGTGGTGTAGTCCATGGAGATAGGTACCAAGTAGATGTGTAAGGGTGATTTAGAAAGAGTCAGCTAGGTCTTGCCCAACCCAGCCTGTTACAATAATCAAGTGGTGGTCCATGCAGATAGGTACCAAGATGTAAGGGGTGATTTAGAAAGAGCTTGTTGGTCTCTTGCTCAACTGCGCCCAGCACATAATAATCAAGTGGGTGAGTCCATGGAGATAGGTACCAAGATGTAAGGGGTGATTTAGAAAGAGTTTTGTTGGTCTCTTGCTCAACTGCGCCCAGCACATAATAATCATGGGTGGTAGTCCATGGAGATAGGCATCAAGATGTAAGGGGTGATTTAGAAAGAGTTTTGTTGACCCTTGCTCAACTGCGCCCAGCACATAATAATCAAGTGGGTGGTAGTCCATGGGATAGGTACCAAGATGTAAGGGGTGATTAGAAAGAGTTTTGTTGAAGGTCTCTTGCTCAACTGCGTGCCCAGCACATAATAATCAGCGGTGGTAGTCCATGGAGATAGGTACCAAGATGTAAGGGGTGATTTAGAAAGAGTTTTGTTGGTCTCTTGCTCAACTGCGCCCAGCACATAATAATCAAGTGGGTGGTAGTCCATGGAGATAGGTACCAAGATGTAAGGGGTGATTTAGAAAGAGTTTTGTTGGTCTTTGCTCAACTGCGCCCAGCACACAGCTAACTGCTGGTGGTAGTCCATGGAGATAGGTACCAAGATGTAAGGGGTGATTTAAAAGGAAAGAGTTTCTTGTTGGTCTTGCTCAACTGCGCCCACATAATAATCAAGTGGTGGTAGTCCATGGAGATAGGTACCAAGATGTAAGGGGCAGATTTAGAAAGAGTTTTGTTGGTCTCTTGCTCAACCGGTGCCCAGCACATAATAATCAAGTGGTGGTAGTCCATGGAGATAGGTACCAAGATGTAAGGTGATTTAGAAAGAGTTTTGTTACCCTTGCTCAACTGCGCCCATAGCACATAATAACGGGCGGTGGTAGTCCATGGAGATAGGTACCAAGATGTAAGGGGTGATTTAGAAAGAGTTTTGTTGTGTCTTCGCTCAACTGCGTGCCCGCACATAATAATCAAGTGGGTAGTCCATGGAGATAGGTACCAAGATGTAAGGGGTGATTTAGAAAGAGTTTTGTTGGTCTTCGTTCAACTGCGCCAAGCACATAATAATCAAGTTGGTGGTAGTCCATGGAGATAGGCACCAAGATGTAAGGTGATTTAGAAAGAGTTTTGTTGGTCTCTTGCTCAAATGCGCCCATAGCATAATAATCAAGTTGGTGGTAGTCCATGGAGTTAGGTACCAAGATGTAAGGGGTGATTTAGAAAGAGTTTTGTTGGTCTCTTGCTCAACTGCGCCCAGCACATAATAATCAAGTGGGTGGTAGTCCATGGAGATAGGCACCAAGATGTAAGGGGTGATTTAGAAAGAGTTTTGTTGGTCTCTTGCTCAACTGCGCCCAGCACATAATAATCAAGTTGGTGGTAGTCCATGGAGATAGGTACCAAGATGTAAGGGGTGATTTAGAAAGAGTTTTGTTGGTCTTTGCTCAAATGCGCCCAGCACATAATAATCAAGTTGGTGGTAGTCCATGGAGATAGGTACCAAGATGTAAGGGGTGATTTAGAAAGAGTTTTGTTGGTCTCTTGCTCAACTGCGCCAAGCACATAATAATCAAGTTGGTGGTAGTCCATGGAGATAGGTACCAAGATGTAAGGGGTGACGGTAAAGAGTTTTGTTGGTCTGCTCAAATGCGCCCAGCACATAATAATCAAGTTGGTGGTAGTCCATGGAGATAGGTACCAAGATGTAAGGGGTGATTTAGAAAGAGTTTTGTTGGTCTCTTGCTCAACTGCGCCAAGCACATAATAATCAAGTTGGTGGTAGTCCATGGAGATAGGTACCAAGATGTAAGGGGTGATTTAGAAAGAGTTTTGTTGGTCTCTTGCTCAAATGCGCCCAGCACATAATAATCAAGTTGGTGGTAGTCCATGGAGTTAGGTACCAAGATGTAAGGGGTGATTTAGAAAGAGTTTGTTGGTCTTTGCTCAAATGCGCCCAGCACATAATAATCAAGTGGGTGGTAGTCCATGGAGTTCGGTACCAAGATGTAAGGGGTGATTTAGAAAGAGTTTTGTTGGTCTCTTGCTCAATCAGTGCCAAGGAAGAGTAATAATCAAATAAGTTGGTGGCAGTCCATGGAGTTAGGCACCAAGATGTAAGGGGTGATTTAGAAAGAGTTTTGTTGGTCTCTTGCTCAACTGCGCTCATACATAATAATCAAGTTGGTGGTAGTCCATGGAGACAGGTACCAAGATGTAAGGGGTGATTTAGAAAGAGTTTTGTTGGTCTCTTGCTCAACTGCGCCCAGCACATAATAATCAAGTGGTGGTAGTCCATGGAGATAGGTACCAAGATGTAAGGGGTGATTTAGAAAGAGTTTTGTTGGTCTCTTGCTCAACTGGTGCCACCATAATAATCAAGTGGGTGGCAGTCCATGGAGTTAGGTACCAAGATGTAAGTGGTGATTTAGAAAGAGTTTTGTTGGTCTCTTGCTCAACTGCGCCCAGCACATAATAATCAAGTGGGTGGCAGTCCATGGAGTTAGGTACTAAGATGTAAGGGGTGATTTAGAAAGAGTTTTGTTGGTCTCTTGCTCAACTGCGCCAAGCACATAATAATCAAGGTGGGTGGCAGTCCATGGAGTTAGGTACCAAGATGGGGTGATTTAGCAGCTTTGTTATCCTTGCTCAACTGTGCCCAGCACATAATAATCAAGTTGGTGGTAGTCCATGGAGATAGGTACCAAGATGTAAGGGGTGATTTAGAAAGAGTTTTGTTGGTCTCTTGCTCAACTGCGCCATACACAATAATCAAGTTGGTGGCAGTCCATGGAGTTAGGTACCAAGATGTAAGGGTGATTTAGAAAGAGTTTTGTTGGTCTCTTGCTCAACTGCGCCCAGCACATAATAATCAAGTTAAAAGTCCATGGAGATAGGTACCAAGATGTAAGGGTGGTTTAGAAAGAGTTTTGTTGTCTTGCTCAACTGTGCCAAGTACATAATAATCAAGTTGGTGGTAGTCCATGGAGATAGGTACCAAGATGTAAGGGGTGATTTAGAAAGAGTTTTGTTGGTCTCTTGCTCAACTGTGCCAAGCACATAATAATCAAGTTGGTGGCAGTCCATGAGTTATAAAACACAAGATGTAAGGGTGATTTAGAAAGAGTTTCTTTGTTGGTCTCTTGCTCAACTGCGCCAAGCACATAATAATCAAGTTGGTGGTAGTCCATGGAGATAGGTACCAAGATGTAAGGTGATTTAGAAAGAGTTTTGTTGGTCTCTTGCTCAACTGCGCCAAGCACATAATAATCAAAGTTGGTGGCAGTCCATGGAGTTAGTACCAAGATGTAAGGGGTGGATTTAGAAAGAGTTTTGTTGGTCTCTTGCTCAACTGCGCCCAGCACATAATAATCAAGTTGGTGGTAGTCCATGGAGATAGGTACCAAGATGTAAGGGGTGATTTAGAAAGAGTTTTGTTGGTCTCTTGCTCAACTGCGCCAAGCACATAATAATCAAGTTGGTAGTCCATGGAGATAGGTACCAAGATGTAAGGGGTGATTTAGAAAGAGTTTTGTTGGTCTCTTGCTCAAATGCGCCCAGCACATAATAATCAAGTTGGTGGTAGTCCATGGAGTTAGGTACCAAGATGTAAGGGGTGATTTAGAAAGAGTTTTGTTGGTCTCTTGCTCAAATGCGCCCAGCACATAATAATCAATATTAGTCCATGGAGATAGGTACCAAGATGTAAGGGGTGATTTAGAAAGAGTTTTGTTGGTCTCTTGCTCAACTGTGCCAAGCACATAATAATCAAGTTGGTGGTAGTCCATGGAGATAGGTACCAAGATGTAGGCAGATTTAGAAAGAGTTTTGTTGGTCTCTTGCTCAAATGCGCCCAGCACACAATAATCAAGTTGGTGGTAAGTCCATGGAGATAGGTACCAAGATGTAAGGGTGATTTAGAAAGAGCCTTGTTGGTCTCTTGCTCAACTGCGCCAAGCACAGGTACAATCAAGTTGGTGTAGTCCATGAGATAGGTACCAAGATGTAAGGGGTGATTTAGAAAATATTTGTTGGTCTCTTGCTCAAATGCGCCCAGCACATAATAATCAAGTTGGTGGTAGTCCATGGGAGCAGGGCACCAAGATGTAAGGCGATTTAGAAAGAGTTTTGTTGGTCTCTTGCTCAAATGCGCCCAGCACATAATAATCAAGTGGGTGGGTAGTCCATGGAGTTCGGTACCAAGATGTAAGGGTGATTTAGAAAGAGTTTTTGTTGGTCTCTTGCTCAACTGCGCCAAGCACATAATAACTGGTTGGTGGCAGTCCATGGGAGTTAGGTACCAAGATGTAAGGGGTGATTTAGAAAAAGAGTTTTGTTGGTCTCTTGCTCAACTGGTGCCCAGCACATAATAATCAAGTTGGTGGTAGTCCATGGAGATAGGTACCAAGATGTAAGGGGTGATTTAGAAAGAGTTTTGTTGGTCTCTTGCTCAACTGCGCCCAGCACATAATAATCAAGTGGGTGGTAGTCCATGGAGATAGGCACCGTGATGTAAGGGGTGATTTAGAAAGAGTTTGGTTGGTCTCTTGCTCAATTGCGCCAAGCACATAATAATCAAGTGGTGGCAGTCCATGGAGTTAGGTACCAAGATGGGTGGTGATTTAGAAAGAGTTTTGTTGGTCTCTTGCTCAACTGCGCCCACATAATAATCAAGTGGGTGGCAGTCCATGTGGAGTTAGGTACCAAGATGTAAGGGGTGATTTAGAAAGAGTTTTGTTGGTCTCTTGCTCAATCATGCCAAGCACATAATAATCAAGCGCGGCAGTCCATGGAGTTAGGTACCAAGATGCGAAGGTGATTTAGAAAGAGTTTTGTTGGTCTCTTGCTCAACTGCGCCCAGCACATAATAATCAAGTTGGTGGTAGTCCATGGAGATAGGTACCAAGATGTAAGGGTGATTTAGAAAGAGTTTTGTTGGTCTTCAGCTCAACTGCGCCCAGCACATAATAATCAAGTTGGTGGTAGTCCATGGAGATAGGTACCAAGATGTAAGGGGTGATTTTAGAAAGAGTTTTGTTGGTCTCTTGCTCAACTGCGCCCAGCACATAATAATCAAGTTGGTGGTAGTCCATGGAGTTAGGTACCAAGATGTAAGGGCATTTAGAAAGAGTTTTGTTGGTCTCTTGCTCAACTGCGCCCAGCACATATTGCCAATCAGGCGGTGGTAGTCCATGCAGATAGGTACCAAGATGTAAGGGTGATTTAGAAAGAGTTTTGTTGGTCTCTTGCCCAACTGCGCCCAGCACATAATAATCAAGTGGTGGTAGTCCATGGAGATAGGTACCAAGATGTAAGGGGTGATTTAGAAAGAGTTTTGTTGGTCTCTTGCTCAATCAGTGCCCAGCACATAATAATCAAGTGGGTGGTAGTCCATGGAGTTAGGTACCAAGATGTAAGGGTGATTGGAAAGAGTTTTGTTGGTCTCTTGCTCAACTGCGCCAAGCACATAATAATCAAGTTGGTGGTAGTCCATGGAGTTAGTAGGGGTACCAAGATGTATGGGTAGATTTAGAAAGAGTTTTGTTGGTCTCACCAACTGCGCCCAGCATAATAATCAAGTGGGTGGTAGTCCATGGAGTTAGGTACCAAGATGTAAGGGGTGATTTAGAAAGAGTTTTGTTGGTCTCTTGCTCAATCAAAGCCCAGCACATATTGAATGTTGGTAGTCCATGGAGTTAGGTACCAAGATGTAAGGGGTGATTTAGAAAGAGTTTTGTTGGTCTCTTTGCTCAACTGCGCCCAGCACATAATAATCAAGTGGGTGGTAGTCCATGGAGATAGGCACCAAGATGTGGCAAGATTTAGAAAGAGTTTTGTTGGTCTCTTGCTCAACTGCGCCCAGCACATAATAATCAAGTGGTGGTAGTCCATGGAGTTAGGTACCAAGATGTAAGGGTGATTTAAAGAGTTTTGTTGGTCTCTTGCTCAATCAATGCCAAGCACATAATAATCAAGTGGTGGCAGTCCATGGAGTTAGGTACCAAGATGTAAGGGTGATTTAGAAAGAGTTTTGTTGGTCTCTTGCTCAACTGCGCCCAGCACATAATAATCAAGTTGGTGGTAGTCCATGGAGATAGGCACCAAGACAAGGGGTGATTTAGAAAGAGTTTTGCTGGTCTCTTGCTCAACTGGTGCCCAGCACATAATAATCAAGTTGGTGGTAGTCCATGGAGATAGGGTACCAGCAGACAAGGGGTGATTTAGAAAGAGTTTGTTGGTCTCTTGCTCAACTGGTGCCCAGCACATAATAATCAAGTTGGTGGTAGTCCAGGAGTTAGGTACCAAGATGTAAGGGGTGATTTAGAAAGAGTTTCGGCGTCTTGCTCAACTGCGCCCAGCACATAATAATCAAGTGGGTGGTAGTCCATGGAGATAGGTACCAAGATGTAAGGTGATTTAGAAAGAGTTTTGTTGGTCTCTTGCTCAACTGTACCACATAGCCAATTCAAGTGGGTGGTAGTCCATGGAGATAGGGCACCAAGATGTAAGGGTGATTTAGAAAGAGTTTTGTTGGTCTCTTGCTCAACTGCGCCAAGCACATAATAATCAAGTTGGTGGTAGTCCATGGAGATAGGTACCAAGATGTAAGGGGTGATTTAGAAAGAGTTTTGTTGGCTTCTTGCTCAACTGCGCCAAGCACATAATAATCAAGTTGGTGGTAGTCCATGGAGATAGGTACCAAGATGTAAGGGGTGATTTAGAAAGAGTTTTGTTGGTCTCTTGCTCAAATGCGCCCAGCACATAATAATCAAGTTGGTGGTAGTCCATGGAGTTAGGTACCAAGATGTAAGGTGATTTAGAAAGAGTTTTGTTGGTCTCTTGCTCAACTGCGCCCAGCACATAATAATCAAGTTGGTGGTAGTCCATGGAGTTCAAAACAAGATGTAAGGGGTGATTTAGAAAGAGTTTTGTTGGTCTCTTGCTCAACTGGTGCCAAGCACATAATAATCAAGTTGGTGGCAGTCCATGGAGTTAGGTACCAAGATGTAAGGGTGATTTAGAAAGAGTTTTGTTGGTCTCTTGCTCAACTGCGCCCAGCACATAATAATCAAGTTGGTGGTATCCATGGAGATAGGTACCAAGATGTAAGGGGTGATTTAGAAAGAGTTTTGTTGGTCTCTTGCTCAACTGCGCCAAGCACATAATAATCAAGTTGGTGGTAGTCCATGGAGATAGGTACCAAGATGTAAGGTGATTTAGAAAGAGTTTTGTTGGTCTCTTGCTCAACTGCGCCCAGCACATAATAATCAAGTTGGTGGTAGTCCATGGAGTTCGGTACCAAGATGTAAGGGGTGATTTAGAAAGAGTTTTGTTGGTCTCTTGCTCAACTGCGCCCACATAATAATCAAGTTGCGGCAGTCCATGGAGTTCGGTACCAAGACGTAAGGTGATTGGAAAGAGTTTTGTTGGTCTCTTGCTCAACTGCGCCCAGCACATAATAATCAAGTTGGTGGTAGTCCATGGAGATAGGTACCAAGATGTAAGGGGTGATTTAGAAAGAGTTTGTTGGTCTCTTGCTCAACTGCGCCCAGCACATAATAATCAAGTTGCGGTAGTCCATGGAGTTCGGTACCAAGATGTAAGGGTGATTTAGAAAGAGTTTTGTTGGTCTCTTGCTCAACTGCGCCAAGCACATAATAATCAAGTTGGTGGTAGTCCATGGAGATAGGAACAAGATGAAGGGTGATTTAGAAAGAGTTTTGTTGGTCTCTTGTCAAACTGCGCCCAGCACATAATAATTCGTTGGGTGTAGTCCATGGAGATAGGTACCAAGATGTAAGGGGTGATTTAGAAAGAGTTTTGTTGGTCTTGCCTGGGCCAGCCCAGCACATAATAATCAAGTTGGTGGTAGTCCATGGAGAGAAAATGGACAAGGGGTGATTTAGAAAGAGTTTTGTTGGTCTCTTGCTCAACTGCGCCAAGCACACACAATCGGTTAGTAGTCCATGGAGATAGGTACCAAGATGTAAGGGTGATTTAGAAAGAGTTTTGTTGGTCTCTTGCTCAACTGGTGCCCAGTACATAATAATCAAGTTGGTGGGTAGTCCATGGAGTTCGGTACCAAGATGTAAGGGGCGATTTAGAAAGAGTTTTGTTGGTCTCTTGCTCAACTGCGCTCAGCACATAATAATCAAGTTGGTGGTGTAGTCCATGGAGATAGGTACCAAGATGTAAGGGTGATTTAGAAAGAGTTTTGTTGGTCTCTTGCTCAACTGCGCCCAGCACATAATAATAATCAAGTTGGTGGTAGTCCATGGAGTTCGGTACCAAGATGTAAGGTGATTTAGAAAGAGTTTTGTTGGTCTCTTGCTCAACTGCGCCCAGCACATAATAATCAAGTTATAGTAGTCCATGGAGATAGGTACCAAGATGCGTGGCGGGTGATTTAGAAAGAGTTTGTTGGTCTCTTGCTCAACTGCGCCCAGCACATAATAATCAGTTGGTGGTCCATGGAGTTCGGTACCAAGATGTAAGGGGCGATTTAGAAGAGCTTTGTTGGTCTCTTGCTCAACTGCGCCCAGCACATAATAACTTGGTTGGTGGTAGTCCATGGAGATAGGTACCAAGATGTAAGGGGTGATTTAGAAAGAGTTTTGTTGGTCTCTTGCTCAACTGCGCCCAGCACATAATAACTGTTGGTGGTAGTCCATGGAGATAGGTACCAAGATGTAAGGGGTGATTTAGAAAGAGTTTTGTTGGTCTCTTGCTCAACTGCGCCCAGCACATAATAATCAAGTTGGTGGTAGTCCATGGAGATAGGTACCAAGATGTAAGGGGTGATTTAGAAAGAGTTTTGTTGGTCTCTTGCTCAACTGCGCCAAGCACATAATAATCAAGTTGGTGGTAGTCCATGGAGATAGGTACCAAGATGTAAGGGGTGATTTAGAAAGAGTTTTAGTTGGTCTCTTGCTCAACTGCGCCCAGTACATAATAATCAAGTTGGTGGTAGTCCATGGAGATAGGTACCAAGATGTAAGGGGTGATTTAGAAAGAGTTTTGTTGGTCTCTTGCTCAACTGCGCCAAGCACATAATAATCAAGTTGGTGGTAGTCCATGGAGATAGGTACCAAGATGTAAGGGGTGATTTAGAAAGAGTTTTATTGGTCTCTTGCCTCAACTGCGCCCAGCACATAATAATCAAGTTGGTGGTAGTCCATGGAGATAGGTACCAAGATGTGGAGGTGATTTAGAAAGAGTTTTGTTGGTCTCTTGCTCAAATGCGCCCAGCACATAATAATCAAGTTGGTGGTAGTCCATGGAGATAGGTACCAAGATGTAAGGGGTGATTTAGAAAGAGCTATATTGGTATCTTGCTCAACTGCGCCAAGCATAATAATCGTTGGTGGTAGTCTGTGGAGATAGGCACCAAAGATGTAAGGGGTGATTTAGAAAAGAGTTTTGTTGGTCTCTTGCTCAAATGCGCCCAGCACATAATAATCAAGTTGGTGGCAGTCCTTGAAAGAGATAGGCACCAAGATGGCAAGATTTAGAAAGAGTTTTGTTGGTCTCTTGCTCAAATGCGCCCAGCACATAATAATCAAGTTGGTGGTAGTCCATGGAGATAGGTACCAAGAGCGTAAGGGTGATTTAGAAAGAGTTTTGTTGACATTTGCTCAACTGGTACAAGCACATAATAATCAAGTTGGTGGTAGTCCATGGAGATAGGTACCAAGATGTAAGGTGATTTAGGAAAGAGTTTTGTTGGTATCTTGCTCAAATGCGCCCAGCACAATAATCAAGTGGGTGCAGTCCATGGAGCTCGGTACCAAGATGTAAGGGGTGATTTAGAAAGAGTTTTGTTGGTCTCTTGCTCAAATGCGCCCAGCACATAATAATCAAGTTGGTGGTAGTCCATGGAGATAGGTACCAAGATGTAAGGGGGATTTAGAAAGAGTTTTTGTTGGTATTTGCCAACTGGTGCCAAGCACATAATAATCAAGTGGTGGTAGTCCATGGAGATAGGTACCAAGATGTAAGGGGTGATTTAGAAAGAGTTTTGTTGGTCTCTTGCTCAAATGCGCCCAGCACATAATAATCAAGTTGGTGGTAGTCCATGGAGTTCGGTACCAAGATGTAAGGGGTGATTTAGAAAGAGTTTTGTTGGTCTCTTGCTCAAATGCGCCCAGCACATAATAATCAAGTTGGTGGTAGTCCATGGAGATAGGTACCAAGATGTAAGGGGTGATTTAGAAAGAGTTTTGTTGGTATCTTGCTCAACTGCGCCAAGCACATAATAATCAAGTTGGTGGTAGTCCATGGAGATAGGTACCAAGATGTAAGGGGTGATTTAGAAAGAGTTTTGTTGGTCTCTTGCTCAAATGCGCCCCAGTACATAATAATCAAGTTGGTGGTAGTCCATGGAGTTCGGTACCAAGATGTAAGGGGTGATTTAGAAAGAGTTTTGTTGGTCTCTTGCTCAAATGCGCCCAGCACATAATAATCAACAGGTAGTCCATGGAGATAGGTACCAAGATGTAAGGGTGATTTAGAAAGAGTTTTGTTGGTATCTTGCTCAACTGCGCCAAGCACATAATAATCAAGTTGGTGGTAGTCCATGGAGATAGGTACCAAGATGGCAAGATTTAGAAAGAGTTTTGTTGGTCTCTTGCTCAAATGCGCCTTGGTACATAATAATCAAGTTGGTAGTCCATGGAGTTCGGTACCAAGATGTAAGGGTGATTTAGAAAGAGTTTTGTCATTTCTTGCTCAACTGCGCCAAGCACATAATAATCAAGTGGGTGGGCAGTCCATGGAGATAGGTACCAAGATGTAAGGGGTGATTTAGAAAGAGTTTTGTTGGTATCTTGCTCAACTGCGCCCAGCACATAATAATCAAGCTTGCAGTAGTCCATGGTAGGCACCAAGATGTAAGGGGTGATTTAGAAAAGAGTTTTGTTGGTCTCTTGCTCAAATGCGCCCAGCACATAATAACTGGTTAAAGTAGTCCATGGAGTTCGGTACCAAGATGTAAGGGGTGATTTAGAAAGAGTTTTGTTGGTCTCTTGCTCAACTGCGCCCAGCACATAATAATCAAGTTGGCGGTAGTCCATGGAGATAGGTACCGATGTAAGGGGTGATTTAGAAAGAGTTTTGTTGGTCTCTTGCTCAACTGCGCCAAGCACATAATAATCAAGTTGGTGGTAGTCCATGGAGTTCGTACCAAGATGTAAGGGTGATTTAGAAAGAGTTTTGTTGGTCTCTTGCTCAACTGCGCCCAGCACATAATCAAGTTGAGGTAGTCCATGGAGTTCGGTACCAAAGATGTAAGGGGTGATTTAGAAAGAGTTTTGTTGGTCTCTTGCTCAAATGCGCCGCTAATATAATAATCAAGTTGGTGGTATCCATGGAGTTCGGTACCACAGATGTAAGGGGTGATTTAGAAAGAGTTTTGTTGGTCTCTTGCTCAACTGCGCCCAGCACAGATAATAACGTTGGTGGCAGTCCATGGAGTTCGGTACCAAGATGTGGGCAAGATTTAGAAAGAGTTTTGTTGGTCTCTTGCTCAACTGCGCCCAGCACATAATAATCAAGTTGGTGGCAGTCCATGGAGTTAGGTACCAAGATGTAAGGGGTGATTTAGAAAGAGTTTTGTTGGTCTCTTGCTCAACTGCGCCAAGCACATAATAATCAAGTGGGTGGTAGTCCATGGAGATAGGTACCAAGATGTAAGGGGTGATTTAGAAAGAGTTTTGTTGGTCTCTTGCTCAACTGCGCCCAGCACATAATAATCAAGTTGGTGGTAGTCCATGGAGTTAGGTACCAAGATGTAAGGTGATTTAGAAAGAGTTTTGTTGGTCTCTTGCTCAACTGGTGCCCAGCACATATTAACCGGGTTGGTGGTAGTCCATGGAGTTCGGTACCAAGATGTAAGGGGTGATTTAGAAAGAGTTTTGTTGGTCTCTTGCTCAACTGCGCCCAGCACATAATAATCAAGTTGGTGGTAGTCCATGGAGTTCGGTACCAAGATGTATGGGGTGATTTAGAAAGAGTTTTGTTGGTCTGCTCAACTGCGTTCAAGCATGCCATAATAATCAAGTGGGTGGTAGTCCATGGAGATAGGTACCAAGATGTAAGGGGTGATTTAGAAAGAGTTTCGTTGGTCTCTTTAAAGCCAATCTGGTGCCAAGTTATTGATGGTCTGGGGTTAAGGTAGTCCATGGAGTTAGGTACCAAGATGTATGTATTTGAAGTATTTTGTTGGTCTTGTCAACTGCGCCCAGCACATAATAATCAAGTTGGTGGTAGTCCATGGAGTTCGGTACCAAAGATGTGGCAAAGACGAAAGAGTTTTGTTGGTCTCTTGCTCAACTGCGCCCAGCACATAATAACTGTTGGTGGTAGTCCATGAGTTCGGTACCAAGATGTAAGGGGTGATTTAGGAAGAGTTTTGTTGTTCTTGCTCAAATGCGCCAAGCACATAATAACTGGTTATGGTAGTCCATGGAGATAGGTACCAAGATGTAAGGGGTGATTTAGAAAGAGTTTTGTTGGTCTCTTGCTCAACTGCGCCCAGCACATAATAATCAAGTTGGTGGTAGTCCATGGAGTTCGGTACCAAGATGTAAGGGGTGATTTAGAAAGAGTTTTGTTGGTCTCTTGCTCAACTGCGCCCAGCACATAATAATCAAGTTGGTAGTCCATGGAGTTCGGTACCAAGATGTAAGGGGTGATTTGGAAAGAGTTTTGTTGGTCTCTTGCTCAAATGCGCCAAGCACATAATAATCAAGTTGGTGGCAGTCCATGGAGATAGGTACCAAGATGTAAGGGTGATTTAGAAAGAGTTTTGTTGGTCTCTTGCTCAAATGCGCCAAGCACATAATAACTGTTGGTGGTGAACGTGAGAGTAGTACCAAGATGTAAGGGGTGATTTAGAAAGAGTTTTGTTGGTCTTGCTCAAATGCGCCAAGCACATAATAATCAAGTTGGTGGTAGTCCATGGATAGCACCAGACAAGGGGTGATTTAGAAAGAGTTTTGTTGGTCTCTTGCTCAACTGCGCCCAGCACATAATAATCAAGTTGGTGGTAGTCCATGGAGTTCGGTACCAAGATGTATGGACGAAAAGAGTCGTTTGGTCTCTTGCTCAACTGCGCCAAGGCACATAATAATCAAGTTGGTGGTAGTCCATGGAGTTAGGTACCAAGATGGTAAGGGGTGATTTAGAAAGAGTTTTGTTGGTCTCTTGCTCAACTGCGCCCAGCACATAATAATCAAGTTGGTGGTAGCGTCCACGAGCGGTACCAAGATGAAGGGTGATTTAGAAAGAGTTTTGTTGGTCTCTTGCTCAACTGCGCCAAGCACATAATAATCAAGTTCGTAGTCCATGGAGTTAGGTACCAAGATGTAAGGGGTGATTTAGAAAGAGTTTTGTTGGTCTCTTGCTCAACTTGCGCCAAGCACATAATAATCAAGTTGGTAGTCCATGGGAGTTAGGTACCAAAGATGTAAGGGGTGATTTAGAAAGAGTTTTGTTGGTCTCTTGCTCAACTGCGCCAAGCACATAATAATCAAGTTGGTGGTAGTCCATGGAGTTAGGTACCAAGATGTGGCGGGTGATTTAGAAAAGAGTTTTAGTTGGTCTCTTGCTCAACTGCGCCAAGCATATAATAATCAAGTTGGTAGTCCATGGAGTTAGGTACCAAGATGAATAGCGGGGGTGATTTAGGAAAGAGTTTTGTTGGTCTCTTGCTCAACTGCGCCCAGCACATAATAATCAAGTTTGGTGGTAGTCCATGGAGTTAGGTACCAAGATGTAAGGGGTGATTTAGAAAGAGTTTTGTTGGTCTCTTGCTCAACTGCGCCAAGCACATAATAATCGCTGGTGGTAGTCCATGGAGTTAGGTACCAAGATGTAAGGGGTGATTTAGAAAGAGTTTTGTTGGTCTCTTGCTCAACTGCGCTCAGCACATAATAATCAAGTTGGTGGTAGTCCATGGAGTTAGGTACCAAGATGTAAGGGGTGATTTAGAAAGAGTTTTGTTGGTCTCTTGCTCAACTGCGCCAAGCACATATTAACCGTTGGTGGTAGTCCATGGAGTTAGGTACCAAGATGTAAGTGGTATCAGAAAGAGTTTTGTTGGTCTTTGCTCAAATGCGCTAACATAATAATCAAGTTGGTGGTAGTCCATGGAGATAGGTACCAAGATGTAAGGGGTGATTTAGAAAGAGTTTTGCTGGTCTCTTGCTCAACTGGTGCCACACATAATAATCAAGTTGGTGGTAGTCCATGGAGATAGGTACCAAGATGTAAGGGGTGATTTAGAAAGAGTTTTGTTGGTCTCTTGCCCAACTGCGCCACACATAATAATCAAGTTGGTAGTCCATGGAGATAGGTACCGTGGATGTAAGGGGTGATTTAGAAAGAGTTTTGTTGGCTTCTTGCTCAAATGCTACACATAATAATCAAGTTGGTGGTAGTCCATGGAGATAGGTACCAAGATGTAAGGGGTGATTTAGAAAGAGTTTTGTTGGTCTCTTGCTCAATCATGCCAAGCACATAATAATCAAGTTGGTGGTAGTCCATGGAGTTAGGTACCAAGATGTAAGGGGTGATTTTAGAAAGAGTTTTGTTGGTCTCTTGCTCAACTGCGCCAAGTACATAATAATCAAGTTGGTGGTAGTCCATGGAGTTAGGTACCAAGTTGTAAGGGGTGATTTAGAAAGAGCTTTAATAGTCTCTTGCTCAACTGCGCCCAGCACATAATAATCAAGTTGGTGTGTAGTCCATGGAGTTAGGTACCAAGATGTAAGGGGTGATTTAGAAAGAGTTTTGTTGGTCTTTGCTCAACTGCGCACACACAATAATCAAGTTGGTGGTAGTCCATGGAGTTAGGTACCAAGATGTAAGGGTGATTTAGAAAGAGTTTTGTTGGTCTCTTGCTCAACTGTGCCCCAGCACATAATAATCAAGTTGGTGGTAGTCCATGGAGTTAGGTACCAAGATGTAAGGGGTGATTTAGAAAGAGTTTTGTTGGTCTCTTGCTCAACTGCGCCAAGCACATAATAATCAAAGCGGTAGTCCATGGAGTTAGGGTACCAAGATGTAAGTGGTGATTTAGAAAGAGTTTTGTTGGTCTCTTGCTCAAATGCGCCAAGCACATAATAACTGGTTGGTGGTAGTCCATGGAGATAGGTACCAAAGATGTAAGGGGTGATTTAGAAAGAGTTTTGTTGGTCTCTTGCTCAACTGCGCCAAGCACATAATAATCAAGTTGGTGGTAGTCCATGGAGTTAGGCAATGTTCAAGATGATGTAAGGGGTGATTTAGAAAGAGTTTTGTTGGTCTTCGTTCAACTGGTGCCAAGCACATAATAATCAAGTTACAGAAACCATGGAGTTAGGTACCAAGATGTAAGGGTGATTTAGAAAGAGTTTTGTTGGTCTCTTGCTCAACTGCGCCCAGCACATAATAATCAAGTTGGTGGTAGTCCATGGAGTTCGGCACCAAGATGTGTAAGGGGTGAGATTTAGAAAGAGTTTTGTTGGTCTCTTGCTCAACTGCGCCAAGCACATATTAACTGTTGGTGGTGTCCATGAGTTAGTACCAAGATGTAAGGGTGATTTAGAAAGAGTTTTTGTTGGTCTCTTGCTCAACTGCGCCCAGCACATAATAACTGGTTGGTAGTCCATGGAGTTAGGTACCGAAGATGTAAGGGTGATTTAGAAAGAGTTTTGTTGGTCTCTTGCTCAGCGTCCTGCGCCAAGCACATATTAACCGTTGGTGGTAGTCCATGGAGTTAGGCACCATGATGTAAGGGTGATTTAGAAAGAGTTTTGTTGGTCTCTTGCTCAAAATGCGCCAAGCACATAATAATCAAGTTGCGGTAGTCCATGGAGATAGGTACCAAGATGTAAGGTGATTTAGAAAGAGTTTTGTTGGTCTCTTGCTCAACTGCGCCAAGCACATAATAATCAAGTTGGTGGTAGTCCATGGAGATAGGTACCAAGATGTAAGGGGTGATTTAGAAAAGAGTTTTGTTGGTCTTTGCTCAACTGGTGCCAAGCACATAATAATCAAGTTGGTGGTAGTCCATGGAGATAGGTACCAAGATGCAAGGGGTGATTTAGAAAGAGTTTTGTTGGTCTCTTGCTCAAATGCGCCAAGCACATAATAATCAAGCTGGTGGTAGTCCATGGAGATAGGTACCAAGATGTAAGGGGTGATTTAGAAAGAGTTTTGTTGGTCTCTTGCTCAAATGCGCCAAGGATAATAATCAAGTGGTGGTAGTCCATGGAGTTAGGTACCAAGATGTAAGGGGTGATTTAGAAAGAGTTTTGTTGGTCTCTTGCTCAACTGCGCCAAGCACATAATAACTGGTTGGTGGTAGTCCATGGGAGTTAGGTACCAAGTTGTAAGGGGTGATTTAGAAAGAGTTTTGTTGGTCTCTTGCTCAACTGCGCCCAGCACATAATAATCAAGTTGGTGGTAGTCCATATTAGGTACCAAAGATGGCAAGATTTAGAAAGAGTTTTGTTGGTCTCTTGCTCAACTGCGCCAAGCACATAATAACTGTTGGTGGTAGTCCATGGAGTTAGGTACCAAGATGTAGCAAGATTTAGAAAGAGTTTTGTTGGTCTCTTGCTCAACTGCGCCCAGCACATAATAATCAAGCTAGTGGGTAGTCCATGGAGTTAGGTACCAAGATGTAAGGGGTGATTTAGAAAGAGTTTTGTTGGTCTCTTGCTCAACTGCGCCAAGCACATATGAATTGGTTGGTGGTAGTCCATGGAGTTAGGTACCAAGATGTAA
>JBBBDQ010016154.1:0-13823 GCA_037127315.1 Ascarosepion bandense | reverse complement strand
GTGAGGGTGATTTAGAAAGAGTTTTGTTGGTCTCTTGCTCAACTGCGCCAACTTTATCGTCAAGTTGGTGGTAGTCCATGGAGTTCGGTACCAAGATGTAAGGGGTGATTTTAGAAAGAGTTTTGTTGGTCTCTTGCTCAACAACGGCACCATAATCAGATTGGTGGTAGTCCATGGAGTTGGGTACCAAGATGTAAGGGAGTGATTTGAAAGAGTTTTGTTGGTCTACTCTTGCTGTTTCTTGCCCTTTGCAGCAATCAAGTGGGTGGTAGTCCATGGAGTTCGGTACCAAGATGTAAGGGGTGATTTAGAAAGAGTTTTGTTGGTCTCATCAACTGCATAAGCTTTTATAATAATCAAGTTGGTGGTGGTCAACGGAGTTCGGTACCAAGATGTAAGGGTGATTTAGAAAGAGTTTTGTTGGTCTCTTGCTCAACTGCGCCAAGCACATAATAATCAAGTTGGTGGTAGTCCATGGAGTTCGGTACCAAGATGTAAGTTTCGAAAGAGTTTTGTTGTGGTCTCTTGCTCAACTGCGCCCAGCACATAATCAAGTTGGTGGTAGTCCATGGAGTTCGGTACCAAGATGTCATAGGTGATTTAGAAGAGTTTTGTTGGTCTCTTGCTCAACTGCGCCCAGCACATAATAATCAAGTGGGTGGCAGTCCATGAAGTTGGAGTACCAAGATGTGGGGGGTGATTTAGAAAGAGTTTTGTTGGTCTCTTGCTCAACCGCCTTTTATAATAATCAAGTTGGTGGTAGTCCATGGAGTTGGGTACCAAGATGTAAGGGTGATTTAGAAAGAGTTTTGTTGGTCTCTTGCTCAACTGCGCCCAGCACATAATAATCAAGTTAGTGGTAGTCCATGGAGTTGGTACCAAGATGTAAGGGGTGATTTAGAAAGAGTTTTGTTGGTCTCTTGCTCAACTGCCGCCCAACACATAATAATCAAGTTGGTGGTAGTCCATGGAGTTCGGTACCAAGATGTAAGGGTGATTTAGAAAGAGTTTTGTTGGTCTCTTGCTCAACTGCGCCCAGCATAATAATCAAGTTGGTGTTAGTCCATGGAGTTAGGTACCAAGATGTAAGGGGTGATTTAGAAAGGAATTTGTTGGTCTCTTGTATGCACCCAGCACATAATAATCAAGTTGGTGGTAGTCCATGGAGATTCAGTCACCAAGATGTAAGGGTGATTTAGAAAGGGATTTGTTGGTCTCTTGCTCAACTGCCTTGTACATAATAATCAAGTTGGTGGTAGTCCATGGAGTTAGGTACCAAGATATAAGGGTGATTTAGAAAGAGTTTGTTGGTCTCTTCGCTCAACTGCACCAGCACATAATAATCAAGTTGGTGGTAGTCCATGGAGTTGGAGTACCAAGATGTAAGGGAGGTAGATTTAGAAGAGTTTTGTTGGTCTCTTGCTCAACTGCTTGTACATAATAATCAAGTTGGTGGTAGTCCATGGAGTTCGGTACCAAGATGTAAGGGGTGATTTAGAAAAGTTTTTGTTGGTCTCTTGCTCAACTGCGCCCAACACACCAATAA
This sequence comes from Ascarosepion bandense, assembly GCA_037127315.1. Lineage (NCBI taxonomy): Eukaryota > Metazoa > Mollusca > Cephalopoda > Sepiida > Sepiidae > Ascarosepion > Ascarosepion bandense. The sequence continues at coordinate 12,277 of JBBBDQ010016154.1, read as the reverse complement.
TCAATTTGGTGGCAGTCCATGGGATTGGGTACCAAGATGTAAGGAGTGATTTAGAAAGAGTTTGTTGGTCTCTTGCTCAACTGCACTTGGCACATAATAATCAAGTTGGTGGTAGTCCATGATTGGAGTACCAGGATGTAAGGGGTGATTTAGAAAGAGTTTTGTTGGTCTCTTGCTCAACTGTAGCACATAATAATCAAGTTGGTGGTAGTCCATGGGTGGAAATTTTCAAGATGTGAAAATTGATTTAGAAAGAGTTTTGTTGGTCTCTTGCTCAACTGCGCCCAGCACATAATAATCAAGTTGGTGGTAGTCCATGGAGTTGGGTACCAGGTAAGGGGTGATTTAGAAAGAGTTTTGTTGGTCTCTTGCTCAATAGCAACACATAATAATCAAGTTGGTGGTAGTCCATGAGTTAGGTACCAAGATGTAAGGGGTGATTTAGAAAAGAGTTTGTTGGTCTCTTGCTGTTCCTTGGCACATAATAATCAAGTTGGTGGTAGTCCATGGAGTTAGGTACCAAGATGTAAGGGGTGATTTAGAAAGAGTTTTGTTGGTCTCTTGGCTCAACTGCGCCCAGCACATAATAATCAAGGTTGGTGGTAGTCCATGGAGTTAGGTACCAAGATGTAAGGAGTGATTTTAGAAGAGTTTTGTTGGTCTCTTGCTCAACTGCGCCCAGCACATAATAATGAAGTTGGTGGTAGTCCATGGAGTTAGGTACCAAGATGTAAGGGGTGATTTAGAAAGAGTTTTGTTGGTCTCTTGCTCAACTGCGCCAAGCACATAATAATCAAGTTGGTGGTAGTCCATGGAGATAGGTACCAAGATGTAAGGGGTGATTTAGAAAGAGTTTTGTTGGTCTCTTGCTCAACTGCGCCCGGCACATAATAATCAAGTGGGTGGTAGTCCATGGAGACTGATGCAGATGTAAGGTGATTTAGAAAGAGTTTTGTTGGTCTCTTGCTCAACTGCGCCCAGCACATAATAATCAATTTGGTGGCAGTCCATGGAGTTGGGTACCAAGATGTAGGAAATTGATTGAAAGAGTTTTGTTGGTCTCTTGCTCAACTGCGCCCAGCACATAATAATCAAGTGGGTGGTAGTCCATGGAGATAGGTACCAAGATGTAAGGGGTGATTTAGAAAAGTTTTGTTGGTCTGTACTCAACGCAGCACATAATAATCAAGTTGGTGGTAGTCCATGGAGTTAGGTACCAAGATGTAAGGGGTGATTTAGAAAGAGTTTTGTTGGTCTCTTGCTCAACTGCGCCAAGCATAATAATCAAGTTGGTGGTAGTCCATGGAGTAGGTACCAAGATGTAAGGGGTGATTTAGAAAGAGTTTGTTGGTCTCTTGCTCAACTGCGCCAGCACATAATAATCAAGTGGGTGGTAGTCCATGGAGATAGGTACCCAAGATATGAGGAGTGATTGAAAAGTTTTGTTGGTCTCTTGCTCAACTGCGCCCAGCACATAATAATCAAGTGGGTGGTAGTCCATGGAGATAGGTACCAAGATGTAAGGGGTGATTTAGAAAGTTTTGTTGGTCTCTTGCTCAACTGCGCCAGCACATAATAATCAAATTTGGTAGCAGTCCACTGAGTTGGTACCAAGATATGAGGTGATTTAGAAAGAGTTTTGTTGGTCTCTTGCTCAACTGCGCCCAGCACATAATAATCAAGTTGGTGGTAGTCCATGGAGTTAGAGCTAAGATGTAAGGGTGGATTTGAAGAGTTTGTTGGTCTCTTGCTCAACACCGCCCAGCACATAATAATCAAGTTGGTGGTAGTCCATGGAGTTGGGTACCAAGATGTAAGGGAGTGATTTAGAAGAGTTTGTTGGTCTCTTGCTCAACTGCGCCCAGCACATAATAATCAAGTGGGTAGTAGTCCATGGAGATAGGCATCAAGATGTAAGGTGATTTAGAAAGAGTTTTGTTGGTCTCTTGCTCAACTGCGCCAAGCACATAATAATCAAGTTGGTGGTAGTCCATGGAGATAGGTACCAAGATGTAAGGGGTGATTTAGAAAGAGTTTTGTTGGTCTCTTGCTCAACTGCGCCAAGCACATAATAATCAAGTTGGTAGTCCATGGAGATAGGTACCCAAGATGTAAGGGGTGATTTAGAAAGAGTTTTGTTGGTCTCTTGCTCAAATGCGCCCAGCACATAATAACCAAGTTGGTGGTAGTCCATGGAGTTAGGTACCAAGATGTAAGGGGTGATTTAGAAAGAGTTTTGTTGGTCTTCACCAACTGCGCCCAGCACATAATAATCAAGTTGGTGGTAGTCCATGGAGTTCGGTACCAAGATGTAAGGGGTGATTTAGAAAGAGTTTTGTTGGTCTCTTGCTCAACTGCGCCAAGCACATAATAATCAAGTTGGTGGCAGTCCATGGAGTTAGGTACCAAGATGTAAGGGGTGATTTAGAAAGAGTTTTGTTGGTCTCTTGCTCAACTGCGCCCAGCACATAATAATCAAGTTGGTGGTAGTCCAAGGAGATAGGTACCAAGATGTAAGGGGTGATTTTAGAAAGAGTTTTGTTGGTCTCTTGCTCAACTGCGCCAAGCACATAATAATCAAGTTGGTGGTAGTCCATGGAGATAGGTACCAAGATGTAAGGGGTGATTTAGAAAGAGTTTTGTTGGTCTCTTGCTCAACTGCGCCCAGCACATAATAATCAAGTTGGTGGTAGTCCATGGAGTTCGGTACCAAGATGTAAGGGTGATTTAGAAAGAGTTTTGTTGGTCTCTTGCTCAACTGCGCCCAGCACATAATAATCAAGTTGGTGGTAGTCCATGGAGTTCGGTACCAAGATGTAAGGGGTGATTTAGAAAGAGTTTTGTTGGTCTCTTGCTCAACTGCGCCCAGCACATAATAATCAAGTTGGTGGTAGTCCATGGAGATAGGTACCAAGATGTAAGGGGTGATTTAGAAAGAGTTTTGTTGGTCTCTTGCTCAACTGCGCCCAGCACATAATAATCAAGTTGGTGGTAGTCCATGGAGTTCGGTACCAAGATGTAAGGGGGTGATTTAGAAAGAGTTTTGTTGGTCTCTTGCTCAACTGCGCCAAGCACATAATAATCAAGTTGGTGGTAGTCCATGGAGATAGGTACCAAGATGTAAGGGGTGATTTAGAAAGAGTTTTGTTGGTCTCTTGCTCAACTGCGCCCAGCACATAATAATCAAGTTGGTGGTAGTCCATGGAGATAGGTACCAAGTATGTAAGGGGTGATTTAGAAAGAGTTTTGTTGGTCTCTTGCTCAAATGCGCCCAGCACATAATAATCAAGTTGGTGGTAGTCCATGGAGATAGGTACCAAGATGTAAGGGGTGATTTAGAAAGAGTTTTGTTGGTCTCTTGCTCAACTGCGCCAAGCACATAATAATCAAGTTGGTGGTAGTCCATGGAGATAGGTACCAAGATGTAAGGGGTGATTTAGAAAGAGTTTTGTTGGTCTCTTGGCTCAACTGCGCCCAGCACATAATAATCAAGCGTAGTCCATGGAGTTCGGTACCAAGATGTAAGGGGTGATTTAGAAAGAGCTTTGTTGGTCTCTTGCTCAACTGCGCCCAGCACATAATAATCAAGTTGGTGGTAGTCCATGGAGATAGGTACCAAGATGTAAGGTGATTTAGAAAGAGTTTTGTTGGTCTCTTGCTCAACTGCGCCCAGCCAATAATCAAGTTGGTGGTAGTCCATGGAGTTCGGTACCAAGATGTAGCAGATTTAGAAAGAGTTTTGTTGGTCTCTTGCTCAACTGCGCCCAGCACATAATAATCAAGTTGGTGGTAGTCCATGGAGATAGGTACCAAGATGTATGTGATTTAGAAAGAGTTTTGTGTATATTCCTTGCTCAACTGCGCCCAGCACATAATAATCAAGTTGGTGGTAGTCCATGGAGTTCGGTACCAAGACAGCGGCGGGTATTTAGAAAGAGTTTTGTTGGTCTCTTGCTCAACTGCGCCCAGCACATAATAATCAAGTTGGTGGTAGTCCATGGAGATAGGTACCAAGATGTAAGGTGATTTAGAAAGAGTTTTGTTGGTCTCTTTGCTCAACTGCGCCCAGCACATAATAATCAAGTTGGTAGAAGTCCATGGAGATAGGTACCAAGATGTAAGGGGTGATTTAGAAAGAGTTTTGTTGGTCTCTTGCTCAACTGCGCCCAGCACATAATAATCAAGTTGGTGGTAGTCCATGGAGATAGGTACCAAGATGTAAGGGGTGATTTAGAAAGAGTTTTGTTGGTCTCTTGCTCAACTGCACCAAGCACATAATAATCAAGTTGGTGGTGGTAGTCCATGGAGATAGGTACCAAGATGTAAGGGGTGATTTAGAAAGAGTTTTGTTGGTCTCTTGCTCAACTGCGCCCAGCACATAATAATCAAGTTGGTGGTAGTCCATGGAGATAGGTACCAAGATGTAAGGGGTGATTTAGAAAGAGTTTTGTTGGTCTCTTGCTCAACTGCGCCAAGCACATAATAATCAAGTTGGTGGTAGTCCATGGAGATAGGTACCAAGATGTAAGGGGTGATTTAGAAAGAGTTTTTGTTGGTCTCTGCTCAACTGCGCCCAGCACATAATAATCGTTGGTGGTAGTCCATGGAGATAGGTACCAAGATGTAAGGGGTGATTTAGAAAGAGTTTTGTTGGTCTCTTGCTCAAATGCGCCCAGCACATAATAATCAAGTTGGTAGTCCATGGAGATAGGTACCAAGATGTAAGGGGTGATTTAGAAAGAGTTTTGTTGGTATCTTGCTCAACTGCGCCAAGCACATAATAATCAAGTTGGTGGTAGTCCATGGAGATAGGTACCAAGATGTAAGGGGTGATTTAGAAAGAGTTTTGTTGGTCTCTTGCTCAAATGCGCCCAGCACATAATAATCAAGTTGGTGGCAGTCCATGGAGATAGGTACCAAGATGTAAGGGGTGATTTAGAAAGAGTTTTGTTGGTTCTTTGCTCAAATGCGCCCAGCACATAATAATCAAGTTGGTGGTAGTCCATGGAGATAGGTACCAAGATGTAAGGGGTGATTTAGAAAGAGTTTTGTTGGTATCTTGCTCAACTGCGCCAAGCACATAATAATCAAGTTGGTGGTAGTCCATGGAGATAGGTACCAAGATGTAAGGGGTGATTTAGAAAGAGTTTTGCTGGTATCTTGCTCAAATGCGCCCAGCACATAATAATCAAGTGGGTGGCAGTCCATGGAGTTCGGTACCAAGATGTAAGGGGTGATTGTGAAAGAGTTTTGTTGGTCTCTTGCTCAAATGCGCCCAGCACATAATAATCAAGTTGGTGGTAGTCCATGGAGATAGGTACCAAGATGTAAGGGGGTGATTTAGAAAGAGTTTTGTTGGTATCTTGCTCAACTGCGCCAAGCACATAATAATCAAGTGGGTGGTAGTCCATGGAGATAGGTACCAGTGATGTAAGGGGTGATTTAGAAAGAGTTTTGTTGGTCTCTTGTTCAAATGCGCCCAGCACATAATAATCAAGTTGGTGGTAGTCCATGGAGTTCGGTACCAAGATGTAAGGGTGATTTAGAAAGAGTTTTGTTGGTCTCTGTCTTCAAAAATGCGCCCAGCACATAATAATCAAGTTGGTGGTAGTCCATGGAGATAGGTACCAAAGGATGTAAGGTGATTTAGAAAGAGTTTTGTTGGTATCTTGCTCAACTGCGCCAAGCACATAATAATCAAGTTGGTGGTAGTCCATGGAGATAGGTACCAAGAAGGGTGTGATTTAGAAAGAGTTTGGCATTTCTTGCTCAAATGCGCCCACATAATAATCAAGTTGGTGGTAGTCCATGGAGTTCGGTACCAAGATGTAAGGGGTGATTTAGAAAGAGTTTTGTTGGTCTCTTGCTCAAATGCGCCCAGCACATAATAATCAAGTTGTGGTAGTCCATGGAGATAGGTACCAAGATGTAAAAGGGTGGATTTAGAAAGAGTTTTGTTGGTATCTTGCTCAACTGTGCCAAGCACATAATAATCAAGTTGGTGGTAGTCCATGGAGATAGGTACCAAGATGTAAGGGGTGATTTAGAAAGAGTTTTGTTGGTCTCTTGCTCAAATGCGCCCAGCACATAATAATCAAGTTGGTGTAGTCCATGAGTGTTCGGTACCAAGATGTAAGGGGTGGATTTAGAAAGAGTCAGGTTGGTCTCTTGCTCAACTGCGCCAAGCACATAATAATCAAGTGGGTGGTAAGTCCAAGGAGATAGGTACCAAGATGTAAGGGGTGATTTAGAAAGAGTTTTGCTGGTATCTTGCTCAACTGCGCCCAGCACATAATAATCAAGTTGGTGGTAGTCCATGGAGATAGGTACCAGGATGTAAGGGGTGATTTAGAAAGAGTTTTGTTGGTCTCTTGCTCAAATGCGCCCAGCACATAATAATCAAGTTGGTGGTAGTCCATGGAGTTCGTACCAAGATGTAAGGGTGATTTAGAAAGAGTTTTGTTGGTTCCTTGCTCAACTGCGCCCAGCATAAAGGACCCAAGTTGGTATCCATGGAGATAGGTACCAAGATGTAAGGGGTGATTTAGAAAGAGTTTTGTTGGTCTCTTGCTCAACTGCGCCAAGCACATAATAATCAAGTTGGTGGTAGTCCATGGAGTTCGGTACCAAGATGTAAGGGGTGATTTAGAAAGAGTTTCTGTTGGTCTCTTGCTCAACTGCGCCCAGCACATAATAATCAAGTTGAGGTAGTCCATGGAGTTCGGTACCAAGATGTAAGGGTGATTTAGAAAGAGTTTTGTTGGTCTCTTGCTCCTTAAATGCGCCAAGCACATAATAATCAAGTTGGTGGTAGTCCATGGAGTTCGGTACCAAGATGTAAGGGGTGATTTAGAAAGAGTTTTGTTGGTCTCTTGCTCAACTGGTGCCCAAGTACATAATAATCAAGTTGGTGGTAGTCCATGGAGTTCGGTACCAAGATGTAAGGGGTGATTTAGAAAGAGTTTTGTTGGTCTCTTGCTCAACTGCGCCCAGCACATAATAATCAAGTTGGTGGCAGTCCATGGAGTTAGGTACCAAGATGTAAGGGGTGATTTAGAAAGAGTTTTGTTGGTCTCTTGCTCAACTGCTGCTACTTCTCATAATAATCAAGTGGGTGGTAGTCCATGGAGATAGGTACCAAGATGTAAGGTGATTTAGAAAGAGTTTTGTTGGTCTCTTCTTTGCTCAACTGTGCCCAGCACATAATAATCAAGTTGGTGGTAGTCCATGGAGTTAGGTACCAAGATGTAAGGGGTGATTTAGAAAGAGTTTTGTTGGTCTCTTGCTCAACTGCGCCCAGCACATAATAATCAAGTTGGTGGTAGTCCATATGGAGTTCGGTACCAAGATGTAAGGGGTGATTTAGAAAGAGTTTTGTTGGTCTCTTGCTCAACTGCGCCCAGCACATAATAATCAAGTTGGTGGTAGTCCATGGAGTTCGGTACCAAGATGTAAGGGGTGATTTAGAAAGAGTTTTGTTGGTCTCTTGCTCAACTGCGCCAAGCACATAATAATCAAGTGGGTGGTAGTCCATGGAGATAGGTACCAAGATGTAAGGGGTAGATTTAGAAAGAGTTTTGTTGGTTCTTTGCTCAACTGCGCCAAGTACAATAATCAAGTTGGTGGTAGTCCATGGAGTTAGGTACCAAGATGTAAGGGGTGATTTAGAAAGAGTTTTGTTGGTCTCTTGCTCAACTGCGCCCAGCACATAATAATCAAGTTGGTGGTAGTCCATGGAGTTCGGTACCAAGATGTAAGGGGTGATTTAGAAAGAGTTTTGTTGGTCTCTTGCTCCAACTGCGCCCAGCACATAATAATCAAGTTGGTGGTAGTCCATGGAGTTCGGTACCAAGATGTAAGGGGTGATTTAGGAAGAGTTTTGTTGGTCTTTGCTCAAATGCGCCAAGCACATAGCCAATCAAGTTGGTGGTAGTCCATGGAGATAGGTACCAAGATGTAAGGGGTGATTTAGAAAGAGTTTTGTTGGTCTCTTGCTCAACTGCGCCCAGTATAATAATCAAGTTGGTGGTAGTCCATGGAGTTCGGTACCAAGATGTAAGGGGTGATTTAGAAAGAGTTTTGGTCTCTTGCTCAACTGCGCCCAGCACATAATAATCAAGTTGGTGGTAGTCCATGGAGTTCGGTACCAAGATGTAAGGGGGTGATTTAGAAAGAGTTTTGTTGGTCTTGCCCAAATGCGCCAAGCACATATTGAACTTGTTGGTGGTAGTCCATGGAGATAGGTACCAAGATGTAAGGGGTGATTTAGAAAGAGTTTTGTTGGTCTCTTGCTCAAATGCGCCAAGCACATAATAATCAAGTTGGTGGTAGTCCATGGAGATAGGTACCAAGATGTAAGGTGATTTAGAAAGAGTTTTGTTGGTCTCTTGCTCAAATGCGCCAAGCACATAATAATCAAGTTGGCGGTGTAGTCCATGGAGATAGGTACCAAGATGTAAGGGGTGATTTAGAAAGAGTTTTGTTGGTCTCTTGCTCAACTGCGCCCAGCACATAATAATCAAGTTGGTGTAGTCCATGGAGTTCGGTACCAAGATGTAAGGGGCATTTAGAAAGAGTTTTGTTGGTCTCTTGCTCAACTGCGCCAAGCACATAATAATCAAGTTGGTGGTAGTCCATGGAGTTAGGTACCAAGATGTAAGGGGTGATTTAGAAAGAGTTTTGTTGGTCTCTTGCTCAACTGCGCCCAGCACATAATAATCAAGTTGGTGGTAGTCCATGGAGTTAGGTACCAAGATGTAAGGGGTGATTTAGAAAGAGTTTTGTTGGTCTCTTGCTCAACTGCGCCAAGCACATAATAATCAAGTTGGTGGTAGTCCATGGAGTTAGGTACCAAGATGTAAGGGGTGATTTAGAAAGAGTTTTGTTGGTCTCTTGCTCAACTGCGCCAAGCACATAATAATCAAGTTGGTGGTAGTCCATGGAGTTAGGTACCAAGATGTAAGGGGTGATTTAGAAAGAGTTTTGTTGGTCTCTTGCTCAACTGCGCCAAGCACATAATAATCAAGTTGGTGGTAGTCCATGGAGTTAGGTACCAAGATGTAAGGTGATTTAGAAAGAGTTTTGTTGGTCTCTTGCTCAACTGCGCCAAGCACATAATAATCAAGTTGGTGGTAGTCCATGGAGTTAGGTACCAAGATGTAAGGGGTGATTTAGAAAGAGTTTTGTTGGTCTCTTGCTCAACTGCGCCCAGCACATAATAATCAAGTTATGGTAGTCCATGGAGTTAGGTACCAAGATGTAAGGGGTGATTTAGAAAGAGTTTCGTTGGTCTCTTGCTCAACTGCGCCAAGCACATAATAATCAAGTTGGTGGTAGTCCATGGAGTTAGGGTACCAAGATGTAAGGGGTGATTTAGAAAGAGTTTTGTTGGTCTCTTGCTCAACTGCGCCCAGCACATAATAATCAAGTTGGTGGTAGTCCATGGAGTTAGGTACCAAGATGTAAGGGGTGATTTAGAAAGAGTTTTGTTGGTCTCTTGCTCAACTGCGCCAAGCACATAATAACTGTTGGTGGTAGTCCATGGAGTTAGGTACCAAGATGTAAGTGGTGATTTAGAAAGAGTTTTGTTGGTCTCTTGCTCAAATGCGCCAAGCACATAATAATCAAGTTGGTGGTAGTCCATGGAGATAGGTACCAAGATGTAAGGTGATTTAGAAAGAGTTTTGTTGGTCTCTTGCTCAACTGCGCCAAGCACATAATAATCAAGTTGGTGGTAGTCCATGGAGATAGGTACCAAGATGTAAGGGGTGATTTAGAAAGAGTTTTGCTGGTCTCTTGCTCAACTGCGCCAAGCACATAATAATCAAGTTGGTGGTAGTCCATGGAGATAGGTACCAAGATGTAAGGGGTGATTTAGAAAGAGTTTTGCTGGTCTTGCTCAAATGCGCCAAGCACATAATAATCAAGTTGGTGGTAGTCCATGGAGATAGGTACCAAGATGTAAGGGGTGATTTAGAAAGAGTTTTGTTGGTCTTTTGCTCAACTTGTGCCACATAATAATCAAGTTGGTGGTAGTCCATGGAGTTAGGTACCAAGATGTAAGGGGTGATTTAGAAAGAGTTTTGTTGGTCTCTTGCTCAACTGCGCCAAGCACATAATAATCGTTGGTGGTAGTCCATGGAGTTAGGTACCAAGTTGTAAGGGGTGATTTAGAAAGAGTTTTGTTGGTCTCTTGCTCAACTGCGCCCAGCACATAATAATCAAGTTGGTGGTAGTCCATGGAGTTAGGTACCAAGATGTAAGGGGTGAGATTTAGAAAGAGTTTTGTTGGTCTCTTGCTCAACTGCGCCAAGCACATAATAATCAAGTTGGTGGTAGTCCATGGAGTTAGGTACCAAGATGTAAGGGGTGATTTTAGAAAGAGTTTTGTTGGTCTCTTGCTCAACTGCGCCCAGCACATAATAATCAAGTTGGTGGTAGTCCATGGAGTTAGGTACCAAGATGTAAGGGGTGATTTAGAAAGAGTTTTGTTGGTCTCTTGCTCAACTGCGCCAAGCACATAATAATCAAGTTGGTGGTAGTCCATGGAGTTAGGTACCAAGATGTAAGTGGTGATTTAGAAAGAGTTTTGTTGGTCTCTTGCTCAAATGCGCCAAGCACATAATAATCAAGTTGGTGGTAGTCCATGGAGATAGGTACCAAGATGTAAGGGGTGATTTAGAAAGAGTTTTGTTGGTCTCTTGCTCAACTGCGCCAAGCACATAATAATCGTTGGTGGTAGTCCAAGGAGCTAAAGTACCAAGATGTAAGGGGTGATTTAGAAAGAGTTTTGTTGGTCTCTTGCTCAACTGCGCCAAGCACATAATAATCAAGTTGGTGGTAGTCCATGGAGTTAGGTACCAAGATGTAAGGGGTGATTTAGAAAGAGTTTTGTTGGTCTCTTGCTCAACTGCGCCCAGCACATAATAATCAAGTTGGTGGTAGTCCATGGAGTTCGGTACCAAGATGTAAGGGGTGATTTAGAAAGAGTTTTGTTGGTCTCTTGCTCAACTGCGCCAAGCACATAATAATCAAGTTGGTGGTAGTCCATGGAGTTAGGTACCAAGATGTAAGGGGTGATTTAGAAAGAGTTTTGTTGGTCTCTTGCTCAACTGCGCCCAGCACATAATAATCAAGTTGGTGGTAGTCCATGGAGTTAGGTACCAAGATGTAAGGGGTGATTTAGAAAGAGTTTTGTTGGTCTCTTTGCTCAACTGCGCCAAGCACATAATAATCAAGTTGGTGGTAGTCCATGGAGTTAGGTACCAAGATGTAAGGGGTGATTTAGAAAGAGTTTTGTTGGTCTCTTGCTCAAATGCGCCAAGCACATAATAATCAAGTTGGTGGTATCCATGGAGTATAGGTACCAAGATGTAAGGGGTGATTTAGAAAGAGTTTTGTTGGTCTCTTGCTCAACTGCGCCAAGCACATAATAATCAAGCTAGTATAGTCCATGGAGATAGGCACAAGATGTAAGGGGTGATTTAGAAAGAGTTTTGTTGGTCTTTGCTCAACTGCGCCAAGCACATAATAATCAAGTTGGTGGTAGTCCATGGAGATAGGGTACCAAGATGTAAGGGGTGATTTAGAAAGAGTTTTGTTGGTTCCTTGCTCAACAAAAGCAATATAATAATCAAGTTGGTGGTAGTCCATGGAGATAGGTACAAGATGTAAGGGGTGATTTAGAAAGAGTTTTGTTGGTCTTTGCTCAAATGCGCTAAGCACATAATAATCAAGTGGGTGGTAGTCCATGGAGTTAGGTACCAAGATGTAAGGGGTGATTTAGAAAGAGTTTTGTTGGTCTTTTGCTCAACTGCGCCAAGCACATAATAATCAAGTTGGTGGTAAGTCCATGGAGTTAGGTACCAAGTTGTAAGGGGTGATTTAGAAAGAGTTTTGTTGGTCTCTTGCTCAACTGCGCCCAGCACATAATAATCAAGTTGGTGGTAGTCCATGGAGTTAGGTACCAAGATGTAAGTAAGGATTTAGAAAGAGTTTTGTTGGTCTCTTGCTCAACCGGTGCCAAGCACATAATAATCAAGTTGCGGTGGTCCATGGAGTTAGGTACCAAGATGTAAGGGGTGATTTAGAAAGAGTTTTTGTTGGTCTCTTGCTCAACTGCGCCCAGCACATAATAATCAAGTTGGTGGTAGTCCATGGAGTTAGGTACCAAGATGTAAGGGGTGATTTAGAAAGAGTTTTGTTGGTCTCGTTCAACGTGCCAAGTACATAGCACATCCAAGTTGGCAGGTCCATGGAGTTAGGTACCAAGATGTAA
>JBBBDQ010016153.1:0-16379 GCA_037127315.1 Ascarosepion bandense | reverse complement strand
ATAATAATCAAGTGGGTGGTAGTCCATGGAGATAGGTACCAAGATGTGAAATTGATTTAGAAGAGAGTTTTGTTGGTCTCTTGCTCAACTGCGCCCAGCACATAATAATCAAGTGGGTGGTAGTCCATGGAGATAGGTACCAAGATGTAAGGGGTGATTTAGAAAGAGTTTTGTTGGTCTCTTGCTCAACTGCCTTGGCCTGTTCATCAAAATTAGGTGGTAGTCCATGGAGATAGGTACCAGAATGTAAGGGGTGATTTAGAAAGAGTTTTTGTTGGTCTCTTGCTCAACTGCGCCCAGCACATAATAAGTAAGTGGGTGGTAGTCCATGGAATGGGTACCAGATGTAAGGGTGATTTAGAAAGAGTTTTGTTGGTCTCTTGCTCAACTGCCAGCACATAATAATCAAGTGGGTGGTAGTCCATGGAGATAGGTACCAAGATGTAGGGGTGATTTAGAAGAGTTTTTGTTTGGTCTCTTGCTCAACCGCCCAGCATAATAATCAAGTGGGTGGTAGTCCATGGAGATAGGTACCAAGATGTAAGGGAATTGGATTTAGAAAAGAGTTTTGTTGGTCTCTTGCTCAACTGCATGACACATAATAATCTGATTGTTGGTGATATGGAGATAGGTACCAAGATGTGAGGGTGATTTAGAAAGAGTTTTGTTGGATGTCTTGCTCAAATGCCTTGGCACATAATAATCAAGTTGGTGGTAGTCCATGGAGTTGGGTACCAAGATGTAGCGAGGGTGATTTAGAAAGAGTTTGTTGGTCTCTTGCTCAACTGCGCCCAGCACATAATAATCAAGTGGGTGGTAGTCCATGGAGATAGGTACCAAGATGTAAGGGGTGATTTAGAAGAGTTTTGTTGGTCTCTTGCTCAACTGCGCCCAGCACATAATCAAGTTGGTGGTAGTCCATGGAGATAGGTACCAAGATGTAAGGGGGTGATTTAGAAAGAGTTTTGTTGGTCTCTTGCTCAAATGCGCCCAGCACATAATAATCAAGTTGGTGGTAGTCCATGGAGATAGGTACCAAGATGTAAGGGGTGATTTAGAAAGAGTTTTGTTGGTCTCTTGCTCAACTGCGCCAAGCACATAATCAAGTTGGTGGTAGTCCATGGAGATAGGTACCAAGATGTAAGGGGTGATTTAGAAAGAGTTTTGTTGGTCTCTTGCTCAAATGCGCCCAGCACATAATAATCAAGTTGGTGGTAGTCCATGGAGATAGGTACCAAGATGTAAGGGTGATTTAGAAAGGATTTTGTTGGTCTCTTGCTCAACTGCGCCAAGCACATAATAATCAAGTTGGTGGTAGTCCATGGAGATAGGTACCAAGATGTAAGGGGTGATTTAGAAAGAGTTTGTTGGTCTCTTGCTCAAATGCGCCCAGCACATAATAATCAAGTTGGTGGTAGTCCATGGAGTTAGGTACCAAGATGTAAGGGAGTGATTTAGAAAGAGTTTTGTTGGTCTCTTGCTCAAATGCGCCCAGCACATAATAATCAAGTGGGTGGTAGTCCATGGAGTTCGGTACCAAGATGTAAGGGGTGATTTTAGAAAGAGTTTTGTTGGTCTCTTGCTCAACTGCGCCAAGCACATAATAATCAAGTTGGTGGCAGTCCATGGAGTTAGGTACCAAGATGTAAGGGGTGATTTAGAAAGAGTTTTGGTCTCTTGCTCAACTGCGCCCAGCACATAATAATCAAGTTGGTGGTAGTCCATGGAGATAGGTACCAAGATGTAAGGGGTGATTTAGAAAAGGTTTTGTTGGTCTCTTGCTCAACTGCGCCCAGCACATAATAATCAAGTGGGTGGTAGTCCATGGAGATAGGTACCAAAGATGTAAGGGGTGATTTAGAAAGAGTTTTGTTGGTCTCTTGCTCAACTGCGCCAAGCACATAATAATCAAGTGGGTGGCAGTCCATGGAGTTAGGTACCAAAGATGTAAGTGGTGATTTAGAAAGAGTTTTGTTGGTCTCTTGCTCAACTGCGCCCAGCACATAATAATCAAGTGGGTGGCAGTCCATGGAGTTAGGTACCAAGATGTGAGGGTGATTTAGAAAGAGTTTTGTTGGTCTCTTGCTCAACTGCGCCAAGCACATAATAATCAAGTGGGTGGCAGTCCATGGAGTTAGGTACCAAGATGTAAAGGGTAGATTTAGAAAGAGTTTTGTTGGTCTCTTGCTCAACTGCGCCCAACACATAATAATCAAGTTGGTGGTAGTCCATGGAGATAGGTACCAAGATGTAGAGGTGATTTAGAAAGAGTTTTGTTGGTCTCTTGCTCAACTGCGCCAAGCACATAATAATCAAGTTGGTGGCAGTCCATGGAGTTGGGTACCAAGATGTAAAGGGTGATTTAGAAAGAGTTTTGTTGGTCTCTTGCTCAACTGCGCCCAGCACACCAATAATCAAGTTGGTGGTAGTCCATGGAGATAGGTACCAAGATGTAAGGGGTGATTTAGAAAGAGTTTTGTTGGTCTCTTGCTCAACTGCGCCAAGCACATAATAATCAAGTTGGTGGTAGTCCATGGAGATAGGTACCAAGATGTAAGGGGTGATTTAGAAAGAGTTTTGTTGGTCTCTTGCTCAACTGCGCCAAACACATAATAATCAAGTTGGTGGCAGTCCATGGAGTTAGGTACCAAGATGTAAGGGGTGATTTAGAAAGAGTTTTGTTGGTCTCTTGCTCAACTGCGCCAAGCACATAATAATCAAGTTGGTGGTAGTCCATGGAGATAGGTACCAAGATGTAGAGGGTGATTTAGAAAGAGTTTTGTTGGTCTCTTGCTCAACTGCGCCAAGCACATAATAATCAGAGTTGGTGGCAGTCCATGGAGTTAGGTACCAAGATATGAGGAGTGATTTAGAAAGAGTTTTGTTGGTCTCTTGCTCAACTGCGCCCAGCACATAATAATCAAGTTGGTGGTAGTCCATGGAGATAGGTACCAAGATGTAGGGAGTGATTTAGAAAGAGTTTTGTTGGTCTCTTGCTCAACTGCGCCAAGCACATAATAATCAAGTTGGTGGTAGTCCATGGAATGGGTACCAAGATGTAAGGGGTGATTTAGAAAGAGTTTTGTTTGGTCTCTTGCTCAAATGCGCCCAGCACACTTAATAATCAAGTTGGTGGTAGTCCATGGAGTTAGGTACCAAGATGTAAGGGGTGATTTAGAAAGGTTTTGTTGGTCTCTTGCTCAAATGCGCTTAGCCATAATAATCAAGTTGGTGGTAGTCCATGGAGATAGGTACCAAGATGTAAGGGTGATTTAGAAGAGTTTTGTTGGTCTCTTGCTCAACTGCGCCAAGCACATAATAATCAAGTTGGTGGTAGTCCATGGAGATAGGTACCAAGATGTAAGGGGTGATTTAGAAGAGTTGCATTGGTCTCTTGCTCAAATGCGCCCAGCACATAATAATCAAGTTGGTGGTAGTCCATAGAGATAGGTACCAAGATGTAAGAGGTGATTTAGAAAGAGTTTTGTTGGTCTCTTGCTCAACTGCATGACACATAATAATCAAGTTGGTGGTAGTCCACGGAATGGGAGTACCAAGATGTAAGGGGTGATTTAGAAAGGATTTTGTTGGTCTCTTGCTCAAATGCGCCCAGCACATAATAATCAAGTTGGTGGTAGTCCATGGAGTTAGGTACCAAGATGTAAGGGAGTGATTTAGAAAGAGTTTTGTTGGTCTCTTGCTCAAATACGCCCAGCACATAATAATCAAGTGGGTGGTAGTCCATGGAGTTCGGTACCAAGATGTAAGGGGTGATTTAGAAAGAGTTTTGTTGGTCTCTTGCTCAACTGCGCCAAGCACATAATAATCAAGTTGGTGGCAGTCCATGGAGTTAGGTACCAAGATGTAAGGGTGATTTAAGAAGAGTTTTGTTGGTCTCTTGCTCAACTGCGCCCAGCACATAATAATCAAGTTGGTGGTAGTCCATGGAGATAGGTACCAAGATGTAAGGGGTGATTTAGAAAGAGTTTTGTTGGTCTCTTGCTCAACTGCCCAGCACATAATAATCAAGTGGGTGGTAGTCCATGGAGATAGGTACCAAGATGTAAGGGTGATTTAGAAAGAGTTTGTTGGTCTCTTGCTCAACTGCGCCAAGCACATAATAATCAAGTGGGTGGCAGTCCATGGAGTTAGGTACCAAGATGTAAGTGGTGATTTAGAAAGAGTTTTGTTGGTCTCTTGCTCAACTGCGCCCAGCACATAATAATCAAGTGGGTGGCAGTCCATGGAGGTTAGGTACCAAGATGTAAGGAGGTGATTTAGAAAGAGTTTTGTTGGTCTCTTGCTCAACTGCGCCAAGCACATAATAATCAAGTGGGTGGCAGTCCATGGAGTTAGGTACCAAGATGTAAGGGGTGATTTAGAAAGAGTTTTGTTGGTCTCTTGCTCAACTGCGCCCAGCACATAATAATCAAGTTGGTGGTAGTCCATGGAGATAGGTACCAAGATGTAAGGGGTGATTTAGAAAGAGTTTTGTTGGTCTCTTGCTCAACTGCGCCCAGCACATAATAATCAAGTTGGTGGTAGTCCATGGAGATAGAGGTACCAAGATGTAAGGGGTGATTTAGAAAGAGTTTTGTTGGTCTCTTGCTCAACTGCGCCCAGCACATAATAATCAAGTTGGTGGTAGTCAACGAGTTGGTACAGATAGCAGGGGGTGATTTAGAAAGAGTTTTGTTGGTCTCTTGCTCAACTGCGCCCAGCACATAATAATCAAGTGGGTGGTAGTCCATGGAGATAGGTACCAAGATGTAAGGGAGTGATTTAGAAAGAGTTTTGTTGGTCTCTTGCTCAACTGCGCCCAGCGTAATCAAGTGGGTGGTAGTCCATGGAGATAGGTACCAAGATGTAAGGGGTGATTTAGAAAGAGTTTTGTTGGTCTCTTGCTCAACTGCGCCCAGCACATAATAATCAAGTGGGTGGTAGTCCATGGAGTTAGGTACCAAGATGTGAAGGGTGATTTAGAAAAGTTTTGTTGGTCTCTTGCTCAACTGCGCCAAGCACATAATAATCAAGTTGGTGGTAGTCCATGGAGTTAGGTACCAAGATGTAAGGGGTGATTTAGAAAGAGTTTTGGTGGTCTCTTGCTCAACTGCGCCCAGCACATAATAATCAAGTGGGTGGTAGTCCATGGAGTTAGGTACCAAGATGTAAGGGTGATTTAGAAAAAGTTTTGTTGGTCTCTTGCTCAACTGCGCCCAGCACATAATAATCAAGTTGGTGGTAGTCCATGGAGTTAGGTACCAAGATGTAAGGGTGATTTAGAAAGAGTTTGTTGGTCTCTTGCTCAACTGTAGCACATAATAATCAAGTGGGTGGTAGTCCATGGAGATAGGTACCAAGATGTAAGGGGTGATTTAGAAAGAGTTTTGTTGGTCTCTTGCTCAACTGCACCCAGCACATAATAATCAAGTGGGTGGTAGTCCATGGAGTTAGGTACCAAGATGTAAGGGGTGATTTAGAAAGAGTTTTGTTGGTCTCTTGCTCAACTGCTGCATAAGCATAATAATCAAGTGGGTGGCAGTCCGCGGAGTTGGGTACCAAGATGTAAGGGGTGATTTAGAAAGAGTTTTGTTGGTCTCTTGCTCAACTGCGCCCAGCACATAATAATCAAGTTGGTGGTAGTCCATGGAGATAGGTACCAAGATGTAAGGGGTGATTTAGAAAGAGTTTTGTTGAGGTCTCTTGCTCAACTGCGCCCAGCACATAATAATCAAGTTGGTGGTAGTCCATGGAGATAGGTACCAAGATGTAAGGGGTGATTTAGAAAAGGTTTTGTTGGTCTCTTGCTCAACTGCACTTAGCATAATAATCAAGTTGGTGGTAGTCCATGGAGTTAGGTACCAAGATGTAAGGGAGGTGATTTAGAAAGAGTTTTGTTGGTCTCTTGCTCAACTGCGCCCAGCATAATAATCAAGTGGGTGGTAGTCCATGGAGATAGGTACCAAGATGTAAGGGGTGATTTAGAAAGAGTTTTGTTGGTCTCTTGCTCAACTGCGCCCAGCACATAATAATCAAGTGGGTGGTAGTCCATGGGATAGGTACCAAGATGTAAGGGGTGATTTAGAAGAGTTTTGTTGGTCTCTTGCTCAACTGCGCCAAGCACATAATAATCAAGTTGGTGGTAGTCCATGGAGATAGGTACCAAGATGTAAGGGGTGATTTAGAAAAGGTTTTGTTGGTCTCTTGCTCAACTGCGCCAAGCACGCAATAATCAAGTTGGTGGTAGTCCATGGAGATAGGTACCAAGATGTAAGGGGTGATTTAAGAAAGAGTTTTGTTGGTCTCTTGCTCAAATGCGCCCAGCACATAATAATCAAGTTGGTGGTAGTCCATGGAGTTAGGTACCAAGATGTAAGGGGTGATTTAGAAAGAGTTTTGTTGGTCTCTTGCTCAACTGCGCCCAGCACATAATAATCAAGTTGGTGGTAGTCCATGGAGTTCGGTACCAAAGATGTAAAGGTGATTTAGAAAAGGTTTTGTTGGTCTCTTGCTCAACTGCATAAGCCATAATAATCAAGTTGGTGGCAGTCCATGGAGTTAGGTACCAAGATGTAAGGGGTGATTTAGAAAGAGTTTTGTTGGTCTCTTGCTCAACTGCGCCCAGCACATAATAATCAAGTTGGTGGTAGTCCATGGAGATAGGTACCAAGATGTAAGGGGTGATTTAGAAAAGAGTTTTGTTGGTCTCTTGCTCAACTGCATGGCTTTTATAATAATCAAGTTGGTGGTAGTCCATGGAGATGAGTACCAAGATGTAAAGGGTGATTTAGAAAAGAGTTTTGTTGGTCTCTTGCTCAACTGCATGGCATAATAATCAAGTTGGTGGTAGTCCATGGAGTTCGGTACCAAGATATAGCGAGGTGATTTAGAAAGAGTTTTGTTTGGTCTCTTGCTCAACTGCGCCCAGCACATAATAATCAAGTTGGTGGTAGTCCATGGAGTTCGGTACCAAGATGTAAGGGGTGATTTAGAAAGAGTTTTGTTGGTCTCTTGCTCAACTGCGCCCAGCACATAATCAAGTTGGTGGTAGTCCATGGAGATAGGTACCAAGATGTAAGGAGTGATTTAGAAAGAGTTTTGTTGGTCTCTTGCTCAACTGCGCCTTTTATAATGATTGGTGGTAGTCCATGGAGTTCGGTACCAAGATGTAAGGGGTGATTTAGAAAGAGTTTTGTTGGTCTCTTGTCAACTGCGCCAAGCACATAATAATCAAGTTGGTGGTAGTCCATGGAGATAGGTACCAAGATGTAAGGGGTGATTTAGAAAGGTTTTGTTGGTCTCTTGCTCAACTGCGCCCAGCACATAATAATCAAGTTGGTGGTAGTCCATGGAGATAGGTACCAAGATGTGAGGTGATTTAGAAAGAGTTTTGTTGGTCTCTTGCTCAAATGCGCCTTTAATAATCAAGTTGGTGGTAGTCCATGGAGATAGGTACCAAGATGTAAGGGGTGATTTGAAAGAGTTTTGTTGGTCTCTTGCTCAACTGCGCCAAGCACATAATAATCAAGTTGGTGGTAGTCCATGGAGATAGGTACCCAAGATGTAAGGGAGTGATTTGAAAGAGTTTTGTTGGTCTCTTGCTCAACTGCGCCCAGCACATAATAATCAAGTTGGTGGTAGTCCATGGAGTTCCGGTACCAAGATGTAAAGGGTGATTTAGAAAGAGTTTTGTTGGTCTCTTGCTCAACTGCGCCCAGCACATAATAATCAAGTTGGTAGTCCTTAGAATGGGTACCAAGATGTAAAGGTGATTTAGAAAGAGTTTTGTTGGTCTCTTGCTCAACTGCGCCCAGCACATAATAATCAAGTTGGTGGTAGTCCATGGAGTTCGGTACCAAGATGTAAGGGAGTGATTTAGAAAGAGTTTTGTTGGTCTCTTGCTCAACTGCGCCCAGCATAATAATCAAGTTGGTGGTAGTCCATGGAGATAGGTACCAAGATGTAAGGGGTGATTTAGAAAGAGTTTTGTTGGTCTCTTGCTCAACTGCGCCCAGCACATAATAATCAAGTTGGTGGTAGTCCATGGAGTTCGGTGCCAAGATGTAAGGGGTGATTTAGAAAGAGTTTCGTTGGTCTCTTGCTCAACTGCGCCCAGCACATAATAATCAAGTTGGTGGTAGTCTGTGGAGATAGGTACCAAGATGTAAGGGGTGATTTTAGAAAGAGTTTTGTTGGTCTCTTGCTCAACTGCGCCCAGCACACCAATAATCAAGTTGGTGGTAGTCCATGGAGATAGGTACCAAGATGTAAGGGGTGATTTAGAAAAGAGTTTGTTGGTCTCTTGCTCAACTGCGCCCAGCACATAATAATCAAGTTGGTGGTAGTCCATGGAGATAGGTACCAAGATGTAGAGAGGTGATTTAGAAAAGAGTTTTGTTGGTCTCTTGCTCAACTGCGCCAAGCACATAATAATCAAGTTGGTGGTAGTCCATGGAGTAGGTACCAAGATGTAAGGGGTGATTTAGAAAGAGTTTTTGTTGGTCTCTTGCTCAACCGCCCAGCACATAATAATCAAGTTGGTGGTAGTCCATGGAGATAGGTACCAGATGAGGGTGATTTAGAAAGAGTTTTGTTGGTCTCTTGCTCAACTGCGCCAAGCACATAATAATCAAGTTGGTGGTAGTCCATGGGAGATAGGTACAAAGATGTAAGGGGTGATTTAGAAAGAGTTTGTTGGTCTCTTGCTCAACTGCGCCCAGCACATAATAATCAAGTTGGTGGTAGTCCATGGAGATAGGTACCAAGATGTAAAGGGTGATTTAGAAAGAGTTTTGTTGGTCTCTTGCTCAAATGCGCCCAGCACATAATAATCAAGTTGGTGGTCGTCCATGGAGATAGGTACCAAGATGTAAGGGGTGAATTTAGAAAGAGTTTGTTGGTATCTTGCTCAGCTGCGCCAAGCACATAATAATCAAGTTGGTGGTAGTCCATGGAGATAGGGTACCAGAATGTGAGAGTGATTTAGAAAAGAGTTTTGTTGGTCTCTTGCTCAAATGCGCCCAGCACATAATAATCAAGGATTGGTGGCAGTCCATGGAGATAGGTACCAAGATGTAAGGGGTGATTTAGAAAGAGTTTTGTTGGTCTCTTGCTCAAATGCGCCCAGCACATAATAATCAAAGTTGGTGGTAGTCCATGGAGATAGGTACCAAGATGTAAGGAGTGATTTAGAAAGAGTTTTGTTGGTATCTTGCTCAACTGCGCCAAGCACATAATAATCAAGTTGGTGGTAGTCCATGGAGATAGGTACCAAGATGTAAGGGTGATTTAGAAAGAGTTTTGTTGGTATCTTGCTCAAATGCGCCCAGCACATAATAATCAAGTGGTGTGATCCATGGAGTTCGGTACCAAGATGTAAGAATGATTTAGAAAAAGTTTTGTTGGTCTCTTGCTCAAATGCGCCCAGCACATAATAATCAAGTTGGTGGTAGTCCATGGAGATAGTGCAGATGTAAGGGGTAGATTTAGAAAGAGTTTTTGTTGGTATCTTGCTCAACTGCGCCAAGCACATAATAATCAAGTGGGTGGTAGTCCATGGAGATAGGTACCAAGATGTAAGGGTGATTTAGAAAGAGTTTTGTTGGTCTCTTGCTCCAAATGCCAGCACATAATAATCAAGTTGGTGGTAGTCCATGGAGTTCGGTACCGAATGTAAGGGGTGATTTAGAAAGAGTTTTGTTGGTCTCTTGCTCAAATGCGCCCAGCACATAATAATCAAGTTGGTGGTAGTCCATGGAGATAGGTACCAAGATGTAAGGGGTGATTTTAGAAAGAGTTTTGTTGGTATCTTGCTCAACTGCGCCAAGCACATAATAATCAAGTTGGTGGTAGTCCATGGAGATAGGTACCAAGATGTAAGGGGTGATTTAGAAAGAGTTTTGTTGGTCTCTTGCTCAAATGCGCCTTTATAATAATCAAGTTGGTGGTAGTCCATGGAGTTCGGTACCAAGATGTAAGGGGTGATTTAGAAAGAGTTTTGTTGGTCTCTTGCTCAAATGCGCCCAGCACATAATAATCAAGTTGGTGGTAGTCCATGGAGATAGGTACCAAGATGTAAGGGGTGATTTAGAAAGAGTTTTGTTGGTATCTTGCTCAACTGCGCCAAGCACATAATAATCAAGTTGGTGGTGTCCATGGGAGATAGGTACCAAGATGTAAGGGGTGATTTAGAAAGAGTTTTGTTGGTCTCTTGCTCAAATGCATGGCACATAATAATCAAGTTGGTGGTAGTCCATGGAGTTCGGTACCAAGATGTGGGGGTGATTTAGAAAGAGTTTTGTTGGTCTCTTGCTCAACTGCGCCAAGCACATAATAATCAAGTGGGTGGCAGTCCATGGAGATAGGTACCAGATGTAAGGGGTGATTTAGAAAGAGTTTTGTTGGTATCTTGCTCAACTGCGCCCAGCACATAATAATCAAGTTGGTGGTAGTCCATGGAGATAGGTACCAAGATATGAGGGGTGATTTAGAAAGAGTTTTGTTGGTCTCTTGCTCAAATGCGCCCAGCACATAATAATCAAGTTGGTGGTAGTCCATGGAGTTCGGTACCAAGATGTAAGGGGTGATTTAGAAAGAGTTTTGTTGGTCTCTTGCTCAACTGCGCCCAGCACATAATAATCAAGTTGGTGGTAGTCCATGGAGATAGGTACCAAGATGTGAGGGGTGATTTAGAAAGGTTTTGTTGGTCTCTTGCTCAACTGCGCCAAGCACATAATAATCAAGTTGGTGGTAGTCCATGGAGTTCGGTACCCAAGATGTAAGGGGTGATTTAGAAAGAGTTTTTGTTGGTCTTGCTCAACTGCGCCCAGCACATAATATCCAAGTTGGAGGTAGTCCATGGAGTTCGGTACCAAGATGTAAGAAATTGATTTAGAAAGTTTTGTTGGTCTCTTGCTCAAATGCGCCAAGCACATAATAATCAAGTTGGTGGTAGTCCATGGAGTTCGGTACCAAGATGTAAGGGGTGATTTAGAAAGAGTTTTGTTGGTCTCTTGCTCAACTGCGCCTTTTATAATAATCAAGTTGGTGGTAGTCCATGGAGTTCGGTACCAAGATGTAAGGGTGATTTAGAAAAGTTTTGTTGGTCTCTTGCTCAACTGCGCCCAGCACATAATAATCAAGTTGGTGGCAGTCCATGGAGTTGGAGGTACCAAGATGTAAAGTTGATTTTAGAAAGAGTTTTGTTGGTCTCTTGCTCAACTGCGCCAAGCACATAATAATCAAGTGGGTGGTAGTCCATGGAGATAGGTACCAAGATGTAAGGGGTGATTTAGAAAGAGTTTTGTTGGTCTCTTGCTCAACTGCGCCCAGCACATAATCAAGTTGGTGGTAGTCCATGGAGTTAGGTACCAAGATGTAAAGGGGTGATTTAGAAAGAGTTTTGTTGGTCTCTTGCTCAACTGCGCCCAGCACATAATCAAGTTGGTGGTAGTCCATGGAGTTCGGTACCAAGATGTAAGGGGTGATTTAGAAAGAGTTTTGTTGGTCTCTTGCTCAACTGCGCCCAGCACATAATAATCAAGTTGGTGGTAGTCCATGGAGTTCGGTACCAAGATGTAAGGGTGATTTAGAAAGAGTTTTGTTGGTCTCTTGCTCAACTGCGCCAAGCACATAATAATCAAGTGGGTGGTAGTCCATGGAGATAGGTACCAAGATGTAAGGGGTGATTTAGAAAAGTTTTGTTTGGTCTCTTGCTCAACTGCGCCAAGCACATAATAATCAAGTTGGTGGTAGTCCATGGAGTTGGGTACCAAGATGTAAGGGGTGATTTAGAAAGGTTTTGTTGGTCTCTTGCTCAACTGCGCCCAGCATAATAATCAAGTTGGTGGTGATCCATGAGTTCGGTACCAAGATGTAAGGGGTGATTTAGAAAAGAGTTTGTTGGTCTCTTGCTCAACTGCCAACACATAATAATCAAGTTAGTGGTAGTCCATGGAGTTCGGTACCAAGATGTAAGGGTGATTTAGGAAGAGTTTTGTTGGTCTCTTGCTCAAATGCCAAGCACATAATAATCAAGTTGGTGGTAGTCCATGGAGATAGGTACCAAGATGTAAGGGGTGATTTGAAAGAGTTTTGTTGGTCTCTTGCTCAACTGCGTAGCACATAATCAAGTTGGTGGTAGTCCATGGAGTTCGGTACCAAGATGTAAGGGGTGATTTAGAAAAGTTTTGATGGTCTCTTGCTCAACTGCGCCCAACACATAATAATCAAGTTGGTGGTAGTCCATGGAGTTCGGTACCAAGATGTAAGGGGTGATTTAGAAAGAGTTTTGTTGGTCTCTTGCTCAAATGCGCCAAGCACATAATAATCAAGTTGGTGGTAGTCCATGGAGATAGGTACCAAGATGTAAGGGGTGATTTGAAAGAGTTTTGTTGGTCTCTTGCTCAAATGCGCCAAGCACATAATAATCAAGTTGGTGGTAGTCCATGGAGATAGGTACCAAGATGTAAAGGGTGATTTAGAAAGAGTTTTGTTGGTCTCTTGCTCAAATGCGCCAAGCACATAATAATCAAGTTGGTGGTAGTCCATGGAGATAGGTACCAAGATGTAAGGGGTGATTTAGAAAGAGTTTTGTTGGTCTCTTGCTCAACTGCGCCCAGCACATAATAATCAAGTTGGTGGTAGTCCATGGAGTTCGGTACCAAGAATGTAAGGGGTGATTTAGAAAAGAGTTTTGTTGTTCTCTTGCTCAACTGCGCCAAGCACATAATAATCAAGTTGGTGGTAGTCCATGGAGTTAGGTACCAAGATGTAAGGGGTGATTTAGAAAGAGTTTTGTTGGTCTCTTGCTCAACTGCGCCCAGCATAATCAAGTTGGTGGTAGTCCATGGAGTTAGGTACCAAGATGTAAGGGGTGATTTAGAAAGAGTTTTGTTGGTCTCTTGCTCAACTGCGCCAAGCACATAATAATCAAGTTGGTGGTAGTCCATGGAGTTAGAGTACCAAGATGTAAGGGGTGATTTAGAAAGAGTTTTGTTGGTCTCTTGCTCAACTGCGCCAAGCACATAATAATCAAGTTGGTGGTAGTCCATGGAGTTAGGTACCAAGATATGGGGTGATTTAGAAAGAGTTTTGTTGGTCTCTTGCTCAACTGCGCCAAGCACATAATAATCAAGTTGGTGGTAGTCCATGGAGTTAGGTACCCAAGATGTAAGGAGTGATTTAGAAAGGTTTGTTGGTCTCTTGCTCAACTGCGCCAAGCACATAATAATCAAGTTGGTGGTAGTCCATGGAGTTGGGTACCAAGATGTAAGGGGTGATTTAGAAAGAGTTTTGTTGGTCTCTTGCTCAACTGCGCCCAGCACATAATAATCAAGTTGGTGGTAGTCCATGGAGTTAGGTACCAAGATGTAAGGGTGATTTAGAAAGAGTTTTGTTGGTCTCTTGCTCAACTGCGCCAAGCACATAATAATCAAGTTGGTGGTAGTCCATGGAGTTAGGTACCAAGATGTAAGGGGTGATTTAGAAAGAGTTTTGGTGGTCTCTTGCTCAACTGCGCCCAGCACATAATAATCAAGTTGGTGGTAGTCCATGGAGTTAGGTACCAAGATGTAAGGGGTGATTTAGAAAGAGTTTTGTTGGTCTCTTGCTCAACTGCGCCAAGCACATAATAATCAAGTTGGTGGTAGTCCATGGAGTTAGGTACCAAGATGTAAGTGGTGATTTAGAAAAGGTTTTGTTGGTCTCTTGCTCAAATGCGCCAAGCACATAATAATCAAGTTGGTGGTAGTCCATGGAGATAGGTACCAAGATGTAAGGGGTGATTTAGAAAGAGTTTTGTTGGTCTCTTGCTCAACTGCGCCAAGCACATAATAATCAAGTTGGTGGTAGTCCATGGAGATAGGTACCAAGATGTAAGGGGTGATTTAGAAAGAGTTTTGTTGGTCTCTTGCTCAACTGCGCCAAGCACATAATCAAGTTGGTGGTAGTCCATGGAGATAGGTACCAAGATGTAAGGAGTGATTTAGAAAGAGTTTTGTTGGTCTCTTGCTCAAATGCGCCAAGCACATAATAATCAAGTTGGTGGTAGTCCATGGAAGTAGGTACCAAGATGTAAGGGGTGATTTAGAAAAGGTTTTGTTGGTCTCTTGCTCAACTGCGCCAAGCACATAATAATCAAGTTGGTGGTAGTCCATGGAGTTAGGTAAGATGTGAGGTGATTTAGAAAGAGTTTTGTTGGTCTCTTGCTCAACTGCGCCAAGCACATAATCAAGTTGGTGGTAGTCCATGGAGTTAGGTACCAAGTTGTAAGGGGTGATTTAGAAAGAGTTTTGTTGGTCTCTTGCTCAACTGCGCCCAACACATAATAATCAAGTTGGTGGTAGTCCATGGAGTTAGGTACCAAGATGTAGGGGGTGATTTAGAAAGAGTTTTGTTGGTCTCTTGCTCAACTGCGCCAAGCACATAATAATCAAGTTGGTGGTAGTCCATGGAGTTGCCAAGATATGAGGGTGATTTAGAAAGAGTTTTGTTGGTCTCTTGCTCAACTGCGCCCAGCACATAATAATCAAGTTGGTGGTAGTCCATGGAGTTGGGTACCAAGATGTAAGGGGTGATTTAGAAAAGAGTTTGTTGGTCTCTTGCTCAACTGCGCCAAGCACATAATAATCAAGTTGGTGGTAGTCCATGGAGTTGGGTACCAAGATGTAAGTGGTGATTTAGAAAGAGTTTTGTTGGTCTCTTGCTCAAATGCATAAAGCACATAATAATCAAGTTGGTGGTAGTCCATGGAGATAGGTACCAAGATGTAAGGGGTGATTTAGAAAGAGTTTTGTTGGTCTCTTGCTCCATTAGCAAGCACATAATAATCAAGTTGGTGGTAGTCCATGGAGTTAGGTACCAAGATGTGGGAGGTGATTTAGAAAGAGTTTTGTTGGTCTCTTGCTCAACTGCGCCAAGCACATAATAATCAAGTTGGTGGTAGTCCATGGAGTTAGGTACCAAAGGGTATAAGGGGTGATTTAGAAAAGAGTTTTGTTTGTTCTTGCTCAACTGCGCCCAGCACATAATAATCAAGTTGGTGGTAGTCCATGAGTTCGGTACCAAGATGTAAAGGGTGATTTAGAAAGAGTTTTGTTGGTCTCTTGCTCAACTGCGCCAAGCACATAATAATCAAGTTGGTGGTAGTCCATGGAGTTAGGTACCAAGATGTAAGGGGTGATTTAGAAAGGGATTTTGTTGGTCTCTTGCTCAGCTGCGCCCAGCACATAATAATCAAGTTGGTGGTAGTCCATGGAGTTAGGTACCAGATGTAAGGGGTGATTTAGAAAGAGTTTTGTTGGTCTCTTGCTCAACTGCCAAGCACATAATAATCAAGTTGGTGGTAGTCCATGGAGTTAGGTACCAAGATGTAAGGGGTGATTTAGAAAGAGTTTTGTTGGTCTCTTGCTCAAATGCACCAAGCACATAATAATCAAGTTGGTGGTAGTCCATGGAGATAGGTACCGTAAGGGGTGATTTAGAAAGAGTTTGTTGGTCTCTTGCTCAACTGCGCCAAGCACATAATAATCAAGTTGGTGGTAGTCCATGGAGATAGGTACCAAGATGTAAGGGGTGATTTAGAAAGAGTTTTGTTGGTCTCTTGCTCAACTGCGCCAAGCACATAATAATCAAGTTGGTGGTAGTCCATGGAGATAGGTACCAAGATGTAAAGGGTGATTTAGAAAGAGTTTTGTTGGTCTCTTGCTCAAATGCGCCAACCACACATAATAATCAAGTTGGTGATAAGTCCATGGAGATAGGTACCAAGATGTAAGGGTGATTTAGAAAGAGTTTTGTTGGTCTCTTGCTCAAATGCGCCAAGCACATAATAATCAAGTGGGTGGTAGTCCATGGAGTTAGGTACCAAGATGTAAGGGGTGATTTAGAAGAGTTTTCTTGGTCTCTTGCTCAACTGCGCCAAGCACATAATAATCAAGTTGGTGGTAGTCCATGGAGTTAGGTACCAAGTTGTAAGGGTGATTTAGAAAGAGTTTTGTTGGTCTCTTGCTCAACTGCGCCCAGCACATAATAATCAAGTTGGTGGTAGTCCATGGAGTTAGGTACCAAGATGTAAGGAGTGATTTAGAAAGAGTTTTGTTGGTCTCTTGCTCAACTGCGCCAAGCACATAATAATCAAGTTGGTGGTAGTCCATGGAGTTAGGTACCAAGATGTAAGGGGTGATTTAGAAGAGTTTTGTTGGTCTCTTGCTCAACTGCGCCCAGCACATAATAATCAAGTTGGTGGTAGTCCATGGAGTTGGAGTACCAAGATGTAAGGGGTGATTTAGAAAGAGTTTTGTTGGTCTCTTGCTCAACTGCGCCAAGCACACCAATAATCAAGTTGGTGGTAGTCCATGGAGTTAGGTACCAAGATGTAA
>JBBBDQ010016138.1:0-21468 GCA_037127315.1 Ascarosepion bandense | reverse complement strand
CGGGTGGAGTGGTGATCGTAGCCTGGTTGATCTGATCGGCGATTTGGTCTCGTCGATAGATACCGGGTCGATCATCCGGATGGGAGCATGGACGTGGACGCATAGTTGGCTCACTCCGGTATCTGCGTACCTGGATAGGATGTTAGTGAGAGAAGCCGGCATAGACTCTTTAGAATGTCCAACGTTCCACTGGTTAGGTTACCTGACCACAAACTTGTTTGTGCCCGGGTGGCGTTAGACTTTTAGGCCTAGGTTGGCTGGTTATTGGAAGTTCAATCAGTCCTTACTGGACAGGGCGGGACTTTCGTGACCAGCTGACAAAACTAGTGCAGCGGGCGTTAATTGGGCGAGTCATTGGGAGTAAGTGGTGGGTTAACCTTAAGGACTCCATTAGGTCTTTCGCCACCAAATATAGCCAGCGGCTCAACTTAGATAAGGCTGCGGAGGCAAAGACACTTAGTGCTAATTTCGCCCGGGCGGAGGCTGGTGGGGATCCCCAGAAATAGCCTTAGCCAGCCCTGGAGCGCTCGACTAGCGGGCGCTACATGGGTCAGGTAATTAGGGCTAAGTTAAGCAAGATGTCTTCCGAAGCTGTGAACATGGGCGCGGAACTGCGCAAGGAAGAAATTCGCCATGCCGGCGACCGGTACATTCGAGAGGTACGCGACCCGGAGGACATCTCCAGGTCCACCGACGACATGTGCGAGGCGTTCCGGGCAGCATTTCGAGCACCGATTTACCAAGGAGCCTGGTCTCCGTGACGAGAGCTCTGCAGCTATTTGGGCCAGACTTTCTCGGCTTTTGTTACCAGCGGCTAGTTGCGAAGGGGAGATTACGGAGGACGAAATCTACGGCTTTGAAGAAGGTCGGCAGTGGCAAGTCGCCAGGTTTGGATGGTTTGCCCTATGAATTGTACTTGAGGATGTCGCACCTTTTTGTCCCGCTCTTGGCTGTCGTGTTCAACCACTGGTTTCGGCAGGGGTCCATCCCCGGTCGGATCACCAGGGGCGTGATCACGCTGTTGAGAAAAGGCAAGAAGGTTGAGGGAATCAGATGACTACAGGCCCATAACTCTGCTAAACACAGAGTTAAAGATTTTGCCAAGATCCTGACGAATCGCTTGCAGCTAGTTGCCGAGTCTCGTTGGAACCGGATCAGACTTGTTCTGTGAAGGGGAGAATAATTCAGAGCAACCTGCACTTGATTCGCACGATCATAGAGGGTGTAGAAGACGACGATGAGGCCGCGCTGATCAATTTAGATCAGTCCAAGGCATTTGATAGGATTGACCATGGCTACCTGGCTGCTGTCCTGCAGGCCGCCGGATTCAAACCCGACTTCAGCCAGCTGGATTAGCCTTCTGTATCGCTCCCCCAAGGCTGTGGTACAGGTGAACGGGAAGTTGCCGGGCGCTTTCGCGTTGTCTAGGTCGGTCCGACAGGGTTGTCCACTGTCTTCTCTCCTTTATGTCTTGGCGTTGGAGCCCCTCCTTCGCCGGCTGAGGGACGAGACGGGCAGTCCGGTCCTGCGTGGAATTGAAGTCCCTGGCGGAGCTCGAGCCAGGGTTTCTGCGTACGCCGATGACGTAACGACCTTGTGTCCTCCCGCAGGGACATAGAGGCGGTACACCAGGCGCTTGTACGGTACGAGAAGGTGACAGGGCCAGAATTAACTGCGACAAGTCATCCGGCTTGCGGTTAGGGTGTTCGGAAGGGAGTTTCCCCTCCCGGGGCCCTTCAGCTGGACGGACGGGCCGGTCAAGCTCCTCGGAGTTTGGTTCGGTCCGACTTACAGCTGGAGAAAAACTGGTCAGAAGTACTGGCAAAGGTCGGCGCGTCGGTCAAGATTTGGCGTCGACGGGGTCTCTCCGTGAAGGGCTTGGCGGAGGTGTGTAACACATACCTCTTTCCCATGATCCTTTACCGGCTGTCAGTACTTCCCTTGTGACGATCATGAGAAGGCGCTCGAGCGTTTGCTATTCTCCTGTCTGTGGAGAGGACGCAAACACATGGTCGACAAAGGAGTCTGTTGCCTCCGTCCGTGTCAAGGGGGTCTGGGGATGCCACACTTGAGGAGCCACGTGCTCGCTTCAAGGTTGGCATTCCTCAGGCGCGCGTTGGAGGAAGATCGGTTGCTTGCGGGGGTAGTGAGGGACATGTTCCCTTGCCTTTACCATCACGCCCCCGACCCTATGGCTGACCGTCAGGCCTTGGGTGCGACCGAAATTCCTGCTCGAATGTCTGGCGGTTTACAGGCCATTCCACGGTCCAGTGACCTTTCACAGCCTAGGAAAATCTTCTATCGGGGATTAGTGGAGGGTGCCGTGAAGGATAAGCTGTGGAGTAAGCTCGGCATGTCGAGAGTGGAGTACCGCTCTCATTGGTCTTGGGCGCCAGGTGCGGATTGGCTCAGCAACTCTCGGAGTTTTCTTCATTCCGGCGATTGGCTCGGAATGGTTTGTCGCTCAATGACAAGCGTTTCGCAATGGGCCTGGCGGATTTGCCAGATTGTGAACGTTGCGACCTTGGAATTAAGGAGACGTCTGCGCACGCCTTCTTCCATTGTTCGCGCGTTCGCCCAAGCTGGCGCGTGTCGGCGAGTTGACTGCTCGTATCGCGCCGCGGGAGCTTGTGCTCATTGATCGCGCATACGCTGTGGACAATGTGTCGCCCCCGTACTCTGGAGTGAAGCGGATGGTGTTTCTGTCGCTAATGGCCACGGCTAGAATGGTGATTTGGATGACGCGTCTGGAGGAAGTCTTGCGGGGAGGTCGTCTTTCGGATCAGGATCTAATCCGATATTTTGAGCACCAGCTCAAAATGAAGATTAGAACTGAACGGAAACGGCTGCACCCGACAGATTTTAGCAAAGGTGGATATATGCAGCGAGCCTGGTTCGTGTGACCGGGGCTAGTCTTGATTTTCTTTTAGATCTGCTGCTCGCATCGGGGTGATTCTCTGGAACCCCTCCCGTGGTTAAGGTAAAGTATTCTTTTGTATACCTAGTTAATGTGAGTGATAGTGTTAGTCCCGGCCTGTTCCCGGCTCCCTTGCTTTTGTTATGATCCAGTTCGAGATCCCCATTGTCCAGAGTTATTTGTCCCTGTTTCATTCTCGGCTGGGTCAGCCTTATATTCTCCAGTCCAATTTATTTTATACCCTACTTCGCCATTCCCCTTTAGAAAGAGAACGGCTTGATTTTGTCTTTACAGGCAGAATACAGTGGCCTCTTTAATTATGTGGGTGTGTTTGGGTCTTACTAACATAATGCATAAATATTCATTTGGAAATTGTTTTTGTTTTGGGGATTTTTTGTTTCTTCATACCCCTCCCCATCACATCATTTCATGTACAAATTTTTAAAGTTATTTTTGTATTATATTTGTATATAGTAATAAATTTTTATGTACATTTGGGGGGCGTTTTTAGGTCCCCGGTATGTTTCGCGGTATTTTGGTGCTAGATAAGTACGAGTGTTGATGGACAAATTCTTATGTAGAATGAGAATCATTGTAACGTATGTATGGGTCGTGAATCTGATTAGCTAGGTATAGGATAGAGTTGGCTGAAGACCTTCCTGCTCTTGTTCCTCCAGTTTTCTGGCCTTGAGCCATAATTTTGTGTATTACAAAATAAATAAAACGAGCCATCTTCCTCCCATAATTGCGTTCCGTGGTTTTTATGGGTAGGATCAAAGTGTAGTATCTGTTCCATAGTAGCTTATACTATATATCTGTGGTTTCGGGATTTCTGTTTCTCCACCTCCAAGTTCATTGGCTTTGTGGCTGCGTGAAAAGTAGCGACCTTCACCGGCCGTGAAACACCGGAGGACAGTTGTCCAGTGTTTCTTTTTTTCAGGCCTCTTAGGAGGCAATGGCCTCAGAGAGGCCGAAGTCGTGCCTCCCACCATGGCGTCGGTGGGAGGGAAGGAGGGTGACTGGCAACTACCGCCACGGGAGTCACCCTCAGTTCCAGCAGCAGGTTCCCCTTACCGTCCACTTCCGGATGGACAGCGAGTAAGACAACCAGTGTGATGATATGTGGGCGACGAGAAGTACTATGAGGAGATAAGAGCCAAATATGCGGAGCACATTAAGGGCACAGAGCTGGTCTCTGTGCCGGATAAGTTGGCCGACATTGAGGCAAGGATTATTACCCTGCATACTAAGGACATAAAATCGCACAAGTTGGTGGGACGTCTCAAGGGACGTATTGAAGAAGCCATTAAAGCTTTGAAGATTAAAGCCAGGGGCCGTGGCGAGGAGGGGTAATTCCAGGTGGGACGTCTTGCTGGGCTCGGCCGAGGAGGCGAAACGCTGGATCGAGAAGTACTGGAGACGAAATCACTCCAGTTCAGCACTGAATACATGGGTGCCCGGAAAGAAATTGTACTGCATGGCGTCCCCATGGAAATTGATGAAGACCACGTTGGCGCCTTTTCGCAGGATACGGAAAGGTGGCCTCAGTCTCCTCGCTGCGGTCGAAGGCTGGCTTTATGACCGGTGATATGACCCTGCAGGTGACTGCGTCGAAGGAGAATATCGGGAAAATTCCCAACATCCTCACCCGCAGGGGTCGTAGGATTTTCATCGTGGTAGAAGGAAGGAAGCCATGCTGTTGGGTCTGCGGAGCCGCGGAGCACGTCGCTAAGGCGTGTCCAACCAAGAACCCGGCCCCAGCGGCCCAACTAGCACAACCAGCAAAACAGAAACAGCAGCCCATGGAGAAAGAGGGCGTGTAAACCGGTAACACCAGCTCCGGTAGTGAACAAAGAGGGCGAGTGGCAGGTGGTGAGCCGGAAGAAGGGCAAAACACCTTCCCCTGCAAAGGTGCTGCCACCTGGCATGTCGCCCAGACAACAAAGGAGGCGCCCAAAAAGAAGTCGCCTCCCAAACAGAGGAAGGACAGAAGTCCAACCCCCCCAGAGGAACAGCGAATGGAGGTAGATAGAGCGGCTTCCCTGAAGAGAGGGAGATGAAGGAGGGGAAGACATCGGACACCCTAAAAGTCGGCGAAAGAGTAGAAGTTGCTGAGAGGAGGAAGGCAGTAAACAAATGTTCTTCACTGCCGGTCTCCCCGTAAGGAGTACGTATGCCCAAAGGCGAAAGTCTTCCCTCGTCCCCGCTTAAAGCTTCCCAGTCCCCAGTTTTTAAACTGACCCCTTTGGGCAAAGCTAGTGCTGGCAACACCTCTTCCTCCCCTTCTCCTGCTCCCACTCCCACTCGGGCTAAGAAGAAATATGCCCTCCCTCGTGGGGATGCCCTAATGGAAGTCAAGGACAGCATCGTAGACGAGTGGTCTTCCCAGCGTCGAAGGCTGCTCAAGCTCTACTTAAACTCACCCGGTGAAGGGTCTGTCCACTGAAGACCTCGAGGGAACTTTCCCCCAGGCCCCAGGTGTCATCACCCTGGTAAGAAATACCGGTGGGAACCTGCGGGTCTGGGACCATATCGCCGAGGTGCAGAAACAATACCCAAATGACTATGGCGATAGAAAACTCACCAGAACTTGCAAAGATGGCAGAAAATTGTTCGGGGAGGTTCCCCTGCTCTTAATCCACCCCTGTCTGTATAGGCTCTGGGGTGCTAACCTACCCCACGGACGTCGGCGGAATTGTCTTAGACGGACGGATTACGCCTCGATATCGGTACAGGGTCCCTAGGACAGTCCGTCGGGGTCCTGTCTACCCGAGATTTCTACCCGGTATGCGAGTAGAGCCGTCTGTTGCATGTCTTTTTCTGTTTTTTCGTTTCAGATCTAAAGAATGTCTATTAAGTTAGCCAGTATAAATGCGAAGGGCCTGAGGGATCGGGGTAAGTGGCTCGCTCGTTTCGTGACCTCTTGTCCTTCGGCGTGGATGCGGCTGCGATCCAAGAGACTCACTTTGTTTGCGAAGTCGACTCGTGTGTGCTGTCTAACGACTTTGTCGTCTATTCAGCATATGTGAGCCGGCTGGCCAGAGGTGTTTCTTTGCTGGTCAAGCGTACCCTGGACGCGAGGGTGGACCTTTGGTCCATGTCGGTGCCGAGGGCCGGCTGATCGTGGCCGATATTGCAGTGAAAAGCAAGTCGTTCCTTGGCCGATTGTGGTTTATGCGCCCAATGTTCAAGGTGTGAGCGTGTCTTTTCTTTTCGGCTGTTGGAGCCCTTCATGGTGCATTCAACACGGCTAATCTTAGTTGGGGACTGGAATGCCGTCCTAACTCCCAAATGGGATAGAGGAAGGGGCGCTGAAGGGTGGAGTGGTGATCGTAGCCTGGTTGATCTGATCGGCGAATTTGGTCTCGTCGATAGATACCGGGTCGATCACCCGGATGGGAGCATGTGGACGTGGACGCGTAGTTGGCTCTCTACCCGGGTATCTTTGCGTACCTGGATAGGATGTTAGTGAGAGAAGCCGACATAGACTTCTTAGAATGTCCAACGTTCCACTGGTTAGGCTACTCGACCACAAACTCGTTTGTGCCCGTGTGGCGTTAGAATTTAGGCCTAGGTTGGTTGGTTATTGGAAGTTCAATCAGTCCTTACTGGACAGGCGGGACTTTCGTGACCAGCTGACAAGACTGGCGCAGAGGGCGTTAATTGGGCGTGAGTCATTGGGAGTAAGTGGTGGGTTAACCTTAAGGACTCCATTAGGTCTTTCGCCACCAAATATAGCCAGCGGCTCAACTCAGATAAGGCTGCGGAGGCAAAGACACTTAGTGCTAATTTCGCCCGGGCGGAGGCTGGTGGGGATCCCCAGAAATAGCCTTAGCCAGGAGGCCCTGGAGCGCCTGACTAGCGGGCGCTACATGGGTCAGGTAATTAGGGGCTAAGTTAAGCAAGATGTCTTCCGAAGCTGTGAACATGGGCGCGGAACTGCGCAAGGAAGAAATTCGCCATGCCGGCGACCGGTACATTCGAGAGGTACGCGACCCGGAGGGACATCTCCTTAGGGTCCACCGACGACATGTGCGAGGCGTTCCGGCAGCATTTCGAGCACCGATTTACCAAGGAGCCTGGTCTCCGTGACGAGGAGTTTCGCAGCTATTTGGCTGACTTTCCCCGGCTTTTGCCGGCTGAAGCGGCTAGTTGCGAAGGGGAGATTACGGAGGACGAAATCTACGTGGCTTTGAAGAAGGTCGGCAGTGGCAAGTCGCCAGGTTTGGATGGTTTGCCCTATGAATTGTACTTGAGGATGTCGCACCTTTTTGTCCTGCCCTTGGCTGTCGTGTTCAACCACTGGTTTCGGCAGGGGTCCATCCCCGGTCGGATCACCAGGGGCGTGATCACGCTGTTGAGAAAAGGCAAGAAGGTTGGGAGGGAACTAGATGACTACAGGCCCATAACTCTGCTAAACACAGAGTTAAAGATTTGGCTAAGATCCCGACGAATCGCTTGCAGCTAGTTGCCGAGTCTCTGTTGGAACCGGATCAGACTTGTTCTGTGAAGGGGAGAACAATTCAGAGCAACCTGCACTTGATTCGCACGATCATAGAGGGTGTAGAAGACGACGATGAGGGGCCGCGCTGATCAATTTAGATCAGTCCAAGGCATTTGATAGGATTGACCATGGCTACCTGGCTGCTGTCCTGCAGGCCGCCGGATTCAAACCCGACTTCAGCCGCTGGATTAGCCTTCTGTATCGCTCCCCCAAGGCTGTGGTACAGGTGAACGGGAAGCTGTCGGGCGCTTTCGCGCCGTCTAGGTCGGTCCGACAGGGTTGTCCACTGTCTTCTCTCCTTATGTCTTGGCGTTGAGCTCCTTCGCCGGCTGAGGGACGAGACGGGCAGTCCGGTCCTATGGAATTGAAGTCCCTGGCGGAGCTCGAGCCAGGTTTCTGCGTACGCCGATGACGTAACGACCTTTTGTGTCCTCCCGCAGGGACATAGAGGCGGTACACCAGGCGCTTGTACGGTACGAGAAGGTGACAGGGGCCAGAATTAACTGCGACAAGTCATCCGGCTTGCGGTTAGGTGCCTGGAAAGGAGTTTCCCTCCCGGGGCCCTTCAGTTGGACGGACGGGCCGGTCAAGCTCCTCGAGTTTGGTTCGGTCCGGACTTACAGCTGGAGAAAACTGGTCAGAAGTACTGGCAAAGGTCGGCGCGTCGGTCAAGATTTGGCGTCGACGGGCTCCTCCGTGAAGGGCTTGGCGGAGGTGTGTAACACATACCTTTTTCCCATGATCTCATCGGCTGTCAGTACTTCCTTTGTGACGATCATGAGAAGGCGCTCGAGCGTTTGCTATTCTCCTGTCTGTGGAGAGGACGCAAACACATGGTCGACAAAGGAGTCTGTTGCCTCCGTCCGTGTCAAGGGGGTTCGGGGGGATGCCACACCTGAGGAGCCACGTGCTCGCTTCAAGGTTGGCATTCCTCAGGCGCGCGTTGGAGGAAGATCGGTTGCTTGCGGGGGTAGTGAGGGGACATGTTCCCTTGCCTTACCATCACGCCCCCGACCCTATGGCTGACCGTCAGGCCTTGGGTGGCACCGAAATTCCTGCTCGAATGTCTGGCGGCTTTACAGGCCATTCCACGGTCCAGTGACCTTTCACAGCCTAGGAAAAATCTTCTATCGGGGATTAGTGGAGGGTGCCGTGAAGGATAAGCTGTGGAGTAAGCTCGGCATGTCGAGAGTGGAGTACCGCTCTCATTGGTCTTGGGCGCCAGGTGCGGATTGGCTCAGCAACTCTGAGTTTTCTCTGACCTGGCGATTGGCTCGAATGGTTTGTCGCTCAATGACAAGCGTTTCGCAAATGGGCCTGGCGGATTTGCCAGATTGTGAACGTTGCGACTCCAAATTAAGGAGACGTCTGCGCACGCCTTTCTTCCATTGTTCGCGCGTTCGCCCGTTGTGGGCGCGTGTCGGCGAGTTGACTGCTCGTATCGCGCCGCGGGAGCTTGTGCTCATTGGATCGCGCATACGCTTGTGGACAATGTGTCGCCCCCGTACTCTGGAGGAAGCGGATGGTGTTTCTGTCGCTACTGGCCACGGCTAGAATGGTGATTTGGATGACGCGTCTGAGGAAGTCTTGCGGGGAGGTCGTCTTTCGGATCAGGATCTAATCCGATATTTTGAGTACCAGCTCAAAATGAAGTGACAGAACTGAACGGAAACGGCTGCACCCGACAGACTTTAGCAAAAGGTGGATATATGCAGCGAGCCTGGTTCGTGTGACCGGGGCTAGTCTTGATTTTCTTTTTTAGATCTGCTGCTCGCATCGGGGTGATTCCTCTGGAACCCCTCCCGTGGTTAAGGTAAAGTATTCTTTTGTATACCTAGTTAATGTGAGTGATAGTGTTAGTCCCGGCCTGTTCCCGGCTCCCTTGCTTTTGTTATGATCCAGTTCGAGATCCCCATTGTCCAGAGTTATTTTGTCCCGTTTCATTCTCGGCTGGGTCAGCCTTATATATTCTCCAGTCCAATTTATTTTATACCCTACTTCGCCATTCCCTTTAGAAAGAGAGCGGCTTGATTTTGTCTCTACAGGCAGAATACAGTGGCTCCTTTAATTATGTGGGTGTGTTTGGGTCTACTAACATAATGTATAAATATTCATTTGAAATTGTTTTTACTTTGGGGTTTTTTTTTGTTTCTTCCATACCCCTCCCCCATCACATCATTTCATGTACAAATTTTTAAAGTATTTGTATTATATTTGTATATAGTAATAAATTTTTATGTACATTTGGGGCGTTTTTAGGTCCCCGGTATGTTTCGCGGTATTTTGGTGCTAGATAAGTACGAGTGTTGATGGACAAATTCTTATGGTGAATGAGAATCATTGTAACGTATGTATGGGTCGTGAATCTGATTAGCTAGGTATAGGATAGAGTTATTGAAGACCTTCCTGTTTTGTTCCTCCCAGTTTTCTGGCCTTTTGAGCCATAATTGTGTATTACAAAATAAATAAAACGAGCCATCTTCTCCCCATAATTGCGTTCCGTGGTTTTTATGGGTAGGATCAAAGTGTCAGAGCCTGTTCCATAGTAGCTATGTTTCATATCTGTGGCTTCGATTTTCTGTTTCTCCACCCAAGTTCATTGCTTGTGGCTATGTGAAAAGTAGCGACTCACCGGTCGTGAAACACCGGAGAGGACAGTTGTCCAGTGTTTCTTTTTTCAGGCCTCTTAGGAGGCAATGGCCTTCAGAGAGGCCGGACGAAGTCGTGTGCCTCCCACCATGGCGTCGGTGGGAGGAAGGAGGGTGACTGGCAACTACCGCCACGGGAGTCACCCCTCAGTTCCAGCAGGTTCCCCCTTACCGTCCACTTCCGGATGGACAGCGAGTAAGACAACCAGTGTGATGATATGTAAGGACGAGAAGTACTATGAGGAGATAAGAGCCAAATATGCGGAGTACATTAAGGGCACAGAGCTGGTCTCTGTGCCGGATAAGTTGGCCGACATTGAGGCAAGGATTATTACCTCCTGCATACTAAGGACATAAAATCGCACAAGTTGGTGGGAGTCTCAAGGGACGTATTGGAAGAAGCCATTAAAGCTTTGAAGATTAAAGCCAGGGCCGTGGCGAGGAGGGGTAATTCCAGGTGGGACGTCTTGCTGGGCTCGGCCGAGGAGGCGAAACGTTCGATCGGAGAAGTACTGGAGACGAAATCACTCCAGTTCAGCACTGAATACATGGGTGCCCGGAAAGTGAAAATTACACTGCATGGCGTCCCCATGGAAATTGATGAAGACCACGTTGGCGCCTTTTTCGCAGGATACGGAAAGGTGGCCTCAGTCTCCTCGCGGTCGAAGGCTGGCTTTATGACCGGTGATATGACCCCGCAGTGTGACTGCGTCGAAGGAGAATATCGGGAAAATTCCCAACATCCTCACCTGCAGGGGTCGTAGGATTTTCTAATGTGGTAGAAGGAAGGAAGCCATGCTGTTGGGTCTGCGGAGCCGCGGAGCACGTCGCTAAGGCGTGTCCAACCAAGAACCCGGCCCCAGCGGCCCAACTAGCACAACCAGCAAAACAGAAACAGCAGCCCATGGAGAAAGAGGGCGTAAAACCGGTAACACCAGCTCCGGTAGCAAACAAAGAGGGCGAGAGAGTGGCAGGTGGTGAGCCGGAAGAAGGGCAAAACACCTTCCCCTGCAAAGGTGCTGCCACCTGGCATGTCGCCCGTAACAACAAAGGAGGCGCCCAAAAAGAAGTCGCCTCCCAAACAGAGGAAGGACAGAAGTCCAACCCCCCCAGAGGAACAGCGAATGGAGGTAGATAGAAGCGGCTTCCTGAAGAGAGGGAGAGATGAAGGGAGGAAGACATCGACAACCCTAAAAGTCGGCGAAAGAGTAGAAGCGTTGAGAGGAGGAAGGCAGTAAACAAATGTTCTTCACTGCCGGTCTCCCCGTAAGGAGTACGTATGCCCAAAAGGCGAAAAGCCCCTCGTCCCCGCTTAAAGCTTCCCAGTCCCCAGTTTTTAAACTGACCCCCCTTGGGCAAAGCTAGTGCCACAACACCTTCTCCCTCCCCTTCTCCTACCCCACTCCCCCCCCCCCCACTGGGTTAAGAAGAAATATGCCCTCCCTCGTGGGGATGCCCTAATGGAAGTCAAGGACAGCATCGTAGACGAGTGGTCTTCCCAGCGTCGAAGGCTGCTCAAGCTCTACTTAAAACTCACCTCGGTGAAGGGTCTGTCCACTGAAGACCCGGAGGAACTTTTCCCCAGGCCCCAGGTGTCATCACCCTTGGTAAGAAATACCGGTGGGAACCCGCGGGTCTGGGACCATATCGCCGAGGTGCAGAAACAATACCCAAAAATGACTATGGCGATAGAAAACTCACCAGAACTTGCAAAGATGGCAAAAAATTGTTCGGGGAGGTTCCCCGTTTTAATCCACCCCCTGTCTGTATAGGGTTCTAAAGCTAACCTACCCCACGGACGTCGGCGGAATTGTCTTAGACGGACGGATTACGTCCGACATTGGTACAGGCGGGTCCCTAGGACAGTCCGTCGGGGTCCCGTCTACCCGAGATTTCACTCCGGTATGCGAGTAGAGCCGTCTGCTGTCTTTTTCGTTTTTTCGTTTCAGATCTAAAGAATGTCTATTGGTTGTCAGTATAAATGCGAAGGGCCTGAGGGATCGGGGTGTTGGGCGGCTCGTTCGCTTCGTGACCTCTTGTCCTTCGGCGTGGATGTGGCCGCGATCCAAGAGACTCACTTGTTTGCGAAGTCGACTCGTGTGTGTTGCCCAACGACTTTGTCGTCTATTCAGCATATGGGAGCCGGCTGGCCAGAGGTGTTTCTTTGCTGGTCAAGCGTACCCTGGACGCGAGGGTGGACCTTGTCCATGTCGGTGCCGAGGGCCGGCTGATCGTGGCCGATATTGCAGTGAAAAGCAAGTCGTTCCGGCTGATTGTGGTTTATGCGCCCAATGTTCAAGGTGAGCGTGTCTCTTTCTTTCGGCTGTTGGAGCCCTTCATGGTGCATTCAACACGGCTAATCTTAGTTGGGGACTGGAATGCCGTCCTAACCCCCAAATGGGATAGAGGAAGGGCGCTAGCGGGTGGAGTGGTGATCAGCTCGGTTGATCTGATCGGCGAATTTGGTCTCGTCGATAGATACCGGGTCGATCACCTGGATGGGAGCATGTGGACGTGGACGCGTGAAGTTACCTTTCTACCCGGGTATCTGCGTACCTGGATAGGATGTTAGTGAGGAGAAGCCGACATAATTTTAGGAATGTCCAACGTTCCACTGTTAGCTACCGGACCACAAACTGTTTTGTGCCCGTGTGGCGTTAGAATTTAGGCCTAGGTTGGCTGGTTATTGGAAGTTCAATCAGTCCTTACTGGACAGGCGGGACTTTCGTGACCAGCTGACAAGACTAGTGCAGAGGGCGCGAATTGGGCGAGTCATTGGGAGTAAGTGGTGGGTTAACCTAAGGACTCCATTAGGTCTTTCGCCACCAAATATAGCCAGCGGCTCAACCTAGATAAGGCTGCGGAGGCAAAGACACTTAGTGCTAATTTCGCCTGGCGGAGGCTGGTGGGGATCCCCTAGAAATAGCCTTAGCCAGGAGGCCCTGAGCGCCTGACTAGCGGGGCGCTACATGGGTCAGGTAATTAGGCCAGTTGGGCAAGATGTCTTCCGAAGCTGTGGAACATGGGCGCGGAACTGCGCAAGGAAGAAATTAGCTACGCGCCGGCGACCGGTACATTCGAGAGGTGCGCGACTCCGGGAGGGACATCTCCTAGGTCCACCGACGACATGTGCGAGGCGTTCCGGCAGCATTTCGAGCACCGGATTTACCAAGGAGCCTGGTCTCCGTGACGAGGAGTTTCGCAGCTATTTGGCTGACTTTCCCCCGGCTTTTTTGCCGGCTGAAGCGGTTAGCTGCGAAGGGGAGATTACGGAGGACGAAATCTACGTGGCTTTGAAGAAGGTCGGCAGTGGCAAGTCGCCAGGTTTGGATGGTTTGCCCTATGAATTGTACTTGAGGATGTCGCACCTTTTTGTCCCGCTCTTGGCTGTCGTGTTCAACCACTGGTTTCGGCAGGGTCCATCCCCTCGGTCGGATCACCAGGGGCGTGATCACGCTGTTGAGAAAAGGCAAGAAGGTTGAGGAACTAGATGACTACAGGCCCATAACTCTGCTAAACACAGAGTTAAAGATTTGGCCAAGATCCCGACGAATCGCTTGCAGCCACAAGTCATCTCGAAACAGAACCCGATCACCATCTGTTCCGGTAAAGGGGAGAACAACTAGAATGAACTGCAATTATTCAAATGATCATAGAGGAAGACGACGAAGGAGGCCGCGCTGATCAATTTAGACCGGTCCAAGGCATTTGATAGGGATTGACCATGGCTACCTGGCTGCTGTCCTGCAGGCCGCCGGATTCAAACCCGACTTCAGCTCGCTGATTAGTGCCTTTCATCGCTCCCGCCGTGGTACAGGTGAACGGGAAGCTGTCGGGCGCTTTCGCGCTGTCGAAGCCGGTCCGACAGGGTTAGTCTCACTGTCTTCTCTCCTATGTCTTGGCGTTGGAGCCCTCCTTCGCCGGCTGAGGGACGAGACGGGCAGTCCGGTCCTGCGTGGAATTGAAGTCCCTGGCGGAGCTCGAGCCAGGGTTTCTGCGTACGCCGATGACGTAACGACCTTTGTGTCCTCCCGCAGGGACATAGAGGCGGTACACCAGGCGCTTGTACGGTACGAGAAGGTGACAGGGGCCAGAATTAACTGCGACAAGTCATCCGGCTTGCGGTTAGGTGCCTGGAAGGAGCTTTCCTCCTGGGCCCTTCAGCTGGACGGACGGGGCCGGTCAAGCTCCTCGGAGTTTGGTTCGGTCCGACCAGCAGCTGAGAAAACTGGTCAGAAGTACCGCAAAGGTCGGCGCGTCGGTCAAGATTTGGCGTCGACGGGGTTCCTCCGTGAAGGGTTTGGCGGAGGTGTGTAACACATACCTCTTTCCCATGATCCTTTACCGGCTGTCAGTACTTCCCCTTTTGTGACGATCATGAGAAGGCGCTCGAGCGTTTGCTATTCTCCTGTCTGTGGAGAGGACGCAAACACATGGTCGACAAAGGAGTCTGTTGCCTCCGTCCGTGTCAAGGGGGGGTCTGGGGATGCCACACTTGAGGAGCCACGCTCGCTTCAAGGTTGGCATTCCTCAGGCGCGCGCGTTGGAGGAAGATCGGTTGCTTGCGGGGGTAGTGGGAGGGACATGTTCCCTTGCCTACCATCACGCCCCCGACCCTATGGCTGCGATCGGTCAGGCCTTGGGTGCGACCGAAATTCCTGCTCGAATGTCTGGCGGCTTTACAGGCCATTCCACGGTCCAGTGACCTTTCACAGCCTAGGAAAATCTTCTATCGGGGATTAGTGGAGGGTGCCGCAGGGGATAAGCTGTGGAGTGTTTTGGCATGTCAGGAGAGTGAGTACCGCTCTCATTAGTCTTGGGCGCCAGGTGCGGATTGTTCAGCAACTCTGAGTTTTCTCTGACCTGGCGATTGGCTCGGAATGGTTTGTCGCTCAATGACAAGCGTTTCGCAATGGGCCTGGCGTGACTTGCCAGATTGTGAACGTTGCGACCTTGGAATTAAGGAGACGTCTGCGCACGCCTTCTTCCATTGTTCGCGCGTTCGCCCGTTGCGGGCGCGTGTCGGCGAGTTGACTGCTCGCATACCGCGCCGCGGGAGCTTGTGCTCATTGATCGCGCATACGCTGTGGACAATGTGTCGCCCCCGTACTCTGGAGTGAAGTGGATGGTGTTTCTGTCGCTACTGGCCACGGCTAGAATGGTGATTTGGATGACGCGTCTGGAGGAAGTCTTGCGGGGAGGTCGTCTTTCGGATCAGATCTAATCCGATATTTTGAGCACCAGCTCAAAAAATGAAGATTAGAACTGGAACGGAAACGGCTGCACCCGACAGACTTTAGCAAAAGGTGGATATATGCAGCGAGCCTGGTTCGTGTGACCGGGGCTAGTCTTGATTTTCTTTTTAGATCTGCTGCTCGCATCGGGGTGGATTCCTCTGGAACCCCTCCCGTGGTTAAGGTAAAGTATTCTTTTGTATACCTAGTTAATGTGAGTGATAGTGTTAGTCCCGGCCCGTTCCTCGCTCCCTTTGCTTTTGTTATGATCCAGTTCGAGATCCCCATTGTCCAGAGTTATTTTGTCCCGTTTCATTCTCGGCTGGGTCAGCCTTATATATTCTCCAGTCCAATTTATTTTTATACCCTACTTCGCCATTCCCTTAGAAAGAGAGCGGCTTGATTTTGTCTCTACAGGCAGAATACAGTGGCCTCTTTAATTATGTGGGTGTGTTTGGGTCTACTAACATAATGTATAAATATTCATTTGAAATTGTTTTGTTTTGGGGTTTTTTTGTTTCTTCATACCCTCCCCATCACATCATTTCATGTAC
Source organism: Ascarosepion bandense (assembly GCA_037127315.1). NCBI lineage: Eukaryota > Metazoa > Mollusca > Cephalopoda > Sepiida > Sepiidae > Ascarosepion > Ascarosepion bandense. Next base: position 5,611 of record JBBBDQ010016138.1, on the reverse strand, counting down.
AAATTTTTAAAGTTATTTTTGTATTATATTTGTATATAGTAATAAATTTTTATGTACATTTGGGGCGTTTTTAGGTCCCCGGTATGTTTCGCGGTATTTTGGTGCTAGATAAGTACGAGTGTTGATGGACAAATTCTTATGGTGCAGAATGAGAATCATTGTAACGTATGTATGGCTCGTGAATCTGATTGGTTGGGTATAGGATAGAGTTATTGAAGACCTTCCCAAGTTTTGTTCCCCTCCCAGTTTTCTGGCCTTGAGCCATAATTTTGTGTATTACAAAATAAATAAAACGAGCCATCTTCCTCCAATTGCGTTCCGTGGTTTTGCGGTAGGATCAAAGTGTAGTATCTGTTCCATAGTAGCTTATACTATATCTGTGGTTTCGGGATTTCTGTTTCTCCACCCAAGTTCATTGCTTGTGGTTGCGTGAAAAGTAGCGACCTTCACCGGTCGTGAAACACCGGAGGACAGTTGTCCAGTGTTTCTTTTTTCAGGCCTCTTAGGAGGCAATGGCCTCAGAGAGGCCGGACGGGGTCGTGCTCTCCACCATGGCGTCGGTGGGAGGGAAGGAGGGTGACTGGCAACTACTGCCACGGGAGTCACCCTCAGTTCCAGCAGCAGGTTCCCCTTACCGTCCACTTCCGGATGGACAGCGAGTAAGACAACCAGTGTGATGATATGTAAGGACGAGAAGTACTATGAGGAGATAAGAGCCAAATATGCGGAGTACATTAAGGGCACAGAGCTGGTCTCTGTGCCGGATAAGTTGGCTGACATTGAGGCAAGGATTATTACCCTGCATACTAAGGACATAAAATCGCACAAGTTGGTGGGAGTCTCAAGGACGTATTGGAAGAAGCCATTAAAGCTTTGAAGATTAAAGCCAGGGCCAGGGCGAGGAGGGGCAATTCCATGTGGGACGTCTTGCTGGGCTCGGCCGAGGAGGCGAAACGTCTGATCGGAGAAGTACTGGAGACGAAATCACTCCAGTTCAGCACTGAATACATGGGTGCCCGGAAAGTGAAAATTACACCGCATGGCGTCCCCATGGAAATTGATGAAGACCACGTTGGCGCCTTTTTCGCAGGATACGGAAAGGTGGCCTCAGTCTTCCTCGCTGCGGTCGAAGGCTGGCTTTATGACCGGTGATATGACCCTGCAGGTGACTGCGTCGAAGGAGAATATCGGGAAATTCCCAACATCCTCACCTGCAGGGGTCGTAGGATTTTCATCGTGGTAGAAGGAAGGAAGCCATGCTGTTGGGTCTGCGGAGCCGCGGAGCACGTCGCTAAGGCGTGTCCAACCAAGAACCTGGCCCCAGCGGCCCAACTAGCACAACCAGCAAAACAGAAACAGCAGCCCATGGAGAAAGAGGGCGAAACCGGTAACACCAGCTCCGGTAGCAAACAAAGAGGGCGAGTGGCAGGTGGTGAGCCGGAAGAAGGGCAAAACACCTTCTGCAAAGGTGCTGCCACCTGGCATGTCGCCCGTAACAACAAAGGAGGCGCCCAAAAAGAAGTCGCCTCCCAAACAGAGGAAGGACAGAAGTCCAACCCCCCCAGAGGAACAGCGAATGGAGGTAGATAGAGCGGCTTCCCTGAAGAGAGGGAGAGATGAAGGGGAGGAAGACATCGACAACCCTAAAGTCGGCGAAAGAGTAGAAGCGTTGAGAGGAGGAAGGCAGTAAACAAATGTTCTTCACTGCCGGTCTCCCCCGTAAGGAGTATGTATACCCAAAAGGCGAAAAGTCTCCCCTCGTCCCCGCTTAAAGCTTCCCAGTCCCCAGTTTTTAAACTGACCCCCTTGGGCAAAGCTAGTGCCACAACACCTTCTCCCTCCCCTTCTCCTGCTCCCACTCCCACTCGGGCTAAGAAGAAATATGCCCTCCCTCGTGGGGATGCCCTAATGGAAGTCAAGGACAGCATCGTAGACGAGTGGTCTTCCCAGCGTCGAAGGCTGCTCAAGCCTCTACTTAAACTCACCTCGGTGAAGGGTCTGTCCACTGAAGACCCGAGGAACTTTCCCAGGCCCCAGGTGTCATCACCCTGGTAAGAAATACCGGTGGGAACCCGCGGGTCTGGGACCATATCGCCGAGGTGCAGAAACAATACCCAAAAATGACTATGGCGATAGAAAACTCACCAGAACTTGCAAAGATGGCAAAAAAATTGTTCGGGGAGGTTCCCCGTTTTAATCCACCCCCGTTCGTATAGGGTTCTAAAGCTAACCTACCCCACGGACGTCGGCGGAATTGTCTTAGACGGACGGATTACGTCCGACATTGGTACAGGGTCCCTAGGACAGTCCGTCGGGGTCCCGTCTACCCGGAGATTTCCTACCCGGTATGCGAGTAGAGCCGTCTGTTGCATGTCTTTTTCTGTTTTTTCGTTTCAGATCTAAAGAATGTCTATTGCTAGCCAGTATAAATGCGAAGGGCCTGAGGGATCGGGGTAAGGCGGCTCGCCTGCTTCGTGACCTCTTGTCCTTCGGCGTGGATGTGGCCGCGATCCAAGAGACTCACTTTGTTTGCGAAGTCGACTCGTGTGTGCTGTCTAACGACTTTGTCGCTCATTCAGCATATGGGAGCCGGCTGGCCAGAGGTGTTTCTTTGTTGGTCAAGCGTACCCTGGACGCGAGGGTGGACCTGTCCATGTCGGTGCCGAGGGCCGGCTGATCGTGGCCGATATTGCAGTGAAAAGCAAGTCGTTCCGGCTGATTGTGGTTTATGCGCCCAATGTTCAAGGTGAGCGTGTCTTTCTTTTCGGCTGTTGGAGCCCTTCATGGTGCATTCAACACGGCTAATCTTAGTTGGGGACTGGAATGCCGTCCTAACCCCCAAATGGGATAGAGGAAGGGGCGCTAGCGGGTGGAGTGGTGATCGTAGCCTGGTTGATCTGATCGGCGAATTTGGTCTCGTCGATAGATACCGGGTCGATCACCCGGATGGGAGCATGTGGACGTGGACGCGTAGTTGGCCTTCTACCCGGGTATCTGCGTACCTGGATAGGATGTTAGTGAGAGAAGCCGACATAGACTTCTTAGAATGTCCAACGTTCCACTGGTTAGGCTACTCGGACCACAAACTCGTTTGTGCCCGTGTGGCGTTAGAATTTAGGCCTAGGTTGGCTGGTTATTGGAAGTTCAATCAGTCCTTACTGGACAGGCGGGACTTTCGTGACCAGCTGACAAGACTAGTGCAGAGGGCGTTAATTGGGCGAGTCATTGGGAGTAAGTGGTGGGTTAACCTTTAAGGACTCCATTAGGTCTTTCGCCACCAAATATAGCCAGCGGCTCAACCTAGATAAGGCTGCGGAGGCAAAGACACTTAGTGCTAATTTCGCCTGGGCGGAGGCTGGTGGGGGGATCCCCTAGAAATAGCCTTAGCTAGAGGCCCTGGAGCGCTCGACTAGCGGGCGCTACATGGGTCAGGTAATTAGGGCTAAGTTAAGCAAGATGTCTTCCGTTGTGGAACATGGGCGCGGAACTGCGTAAGGAAGAAATTCGCCATGCCGGCGACCGGTACATGAGAGGTGCGCGACCCGGAGGGACATCTCCTTAGGTCCACCGACGACATGTGCGAGGCGTTCCGGCAGCATTTTCCTCGAGCACCGATTTACCAAGGAGCCTGGTCTCCGTGACGAGAGGAGTTTCGCAGCTATTTGGCTGACTTCTTCTCGGGCTTTTGCCGGCTGAAGCGGCTAGCTGCGAAGGGGAGATTACGGAGGACGAAATCTACGTGGCTTTGAAGAAGGTCAGCAGTGGCAAGTCGCCAGGTTTGGATGGTTTGCCCTATGAATTGTACTTGAGGATGTCGCACCTTTTTGTCCCGCTCTTGGCTGTCGTGTTCAACCACTGGTTTCGGCAGGGTCCGATCCGGTCGGATCACCAGGGCGCGACTACGCTGTTGGTAGAGCGTGCAAGGTTGGAGGGAACTAGATGACTACAGGCCCATAACTCTGCTAAACACAGAGTTAAAGATTTTGGCCACATCCTGACGAATCGCTTGCAGCTAGTTGCCGAGTCTCTGTTGGAACCGGATCAGACTTGTTCTGTGAAGGGGAGAACAATTCAGAGCAACCTGCACTTGATTCGCACGATCAAGAGGGTGTAGAAGACGACGATGAGGCCGCGCTGATCAATTTAGATCAGTCCAAGGCATTTGGCTAGATTGACCATGGCTACCTGGCTGCTGTCCTGCATAGCCGCCGGATCGTAAACCCGACTTCAGCCGCTGGATTAGCCTTCTGTATCGCTCCCCCAAGGCTGTGGTACAGGTGAACGGGAAGGTCAAGCGCTTTTCGTTCAGGTCGGTCCGACAGGGTTGTCCACTGTCTTCTCTCCTTTATGTCTTGGCGTTGGAGCCCCTCCTTCGCCGGCTGAGGGACGAGACGGGCAGTCCGGTCCTGCGTGGAATTGAAGTCCCTGGCGGAGCTCGAGCCAGGTTTCTGCGTACGCCGATGACGTAACGACCTTTGTAGTCTCCTGCGCAGGGACATAGAGGCGGTACACCAGGCGCTTGTACGGTACGAGAAGGTGACAGGGCCAGAATTAACTGCGACAAGTCATCCGGCTTGCGGTTAGGTGCCTGAAGGAGTTTCCTCCCGGGGCCCTTCAGCTGGACGGACGGGCCGGTCAAGCTCCTCGAGTTTGGGTTCGGTCCGGACTTACAGCTGGAGAAAAAACTGGTCAGAAGTACTGGCAAAGGTCGGCGCGTCGGTCAAGATTTGGCGTCGACGGGGTCTCTCCGTGAAGGGCTTGGCGGAGGTGTGTAACACATACCTCTTTCCCATGATCCTTTACCGGCTGTCAGTACTTCCCCTTTGTGACGATCATGAGAAGGCGCTCGAGCGTTTGCTATTCTCCTGTCTGTGGAGAGGACGCAAACACATGGTCGACAAAGGAGTCTGTTGCCTCCGTCCGTGTCAAGGGGGTCTGGGGATGCCACACTTGAGGAGCCACGTGCTCGCTTCAAGGTTGGCATTCCTCAGGCGCGCGTTGGAGGAAGATCGGTTGCTTGCGGGGGTAGTGAGGGACATGTTCCCTTGCCTTACCATCACGCCCCCGACCCTATGGCTGACCGTCAGGCCTTGGGTGCGACCGAAATTCCTGCTCGAATGTCTGGCGGCTTTACAGGCCATTCCACGGTCCAGTGACCTTTCACAGCCTAGGAAAATCTTCTATCGGGGATTAGTGGAGGGTGCCGTGAAGGATAAGCTGTGGAGTAAGCTCGGCATGTCGAGAGTGGAGTACCGCTCTCATTGGTCTTGGGCGCCAGGTGCGGATTGGCTCAGCAACTCTGAGTTTTCTCTGACCTGGCGATTGGCTCGGAATGGTTTGTCGCTCAATGACAAGCGTTTCGCAATGGGCCTGGCGGATTTGCCAGATTGTGAACGTTGCGACCTTGGAATTAAGGAGACGTCTGCGCACGCCTTCTTCCATTGTTCGCGCGTTCGCCCGTTGTGGGCGCGTGTCGGCGAGTTGACTGCTCGTATCGCGCCGCGGGAGCTTGTGCTCATTGATCGCGCATACGCTGTGGACAATGTGTCGCCCCCGTACTCTGGAGTGAAGCGGATGGTGTTTCTGTCGCTACTGGCCACGGCTAGAATGG
>JBBBDQ010016125.1:0-26315 GCA_037127315.1 Ascarosepion bandense | reverse complement strand
AGATCAACAAACTCCTTGTAATATCAAAGATGAACTGAAGGCAAAGATTATGGCAGCACATCACCCCTTACATATGGCTACCACCTGCCCAGACTGAAACCCCATTGATTATTATGTGTGGGGCAGAGTTGAGGGAGAGTCCAACAAAACTCCTTGCAATATCAAAGATGAACTGAAGGCAAAACATTATGGCAGCACATCACCCCTTACATATGGCTACCTACCTGCCCAGACTGAAACCCTTACTGATTATTATGTGGGGCAGAGTTGAGGGAGAGACCAACAAAACTCCTTGTAATATCAAAGATGAACTGAAGAAACATTGGTGGCAGCACATCACCCCTTACATATGGCTACCTACCTGCCCAGACTGAAACCCCCTTGATTATTATGTGTGGGGCAGAGTTGAGTGAGAGACCAACAAAACTCCTTGTAATATCAAAGATGAACTGGAAGGCAAACATTATGGCAGCACATCACCCCTTACATATGGCTACCTACCTGCCCAGACTGAAACCCCTTGATTATTATGTGTGGGGCAGAGTTGAGTGAGAGACCAACAAAACTCCTTGTAATATCAAAGATGAACTGAAGGCAAACATTATGGCAGCACATCACCCTCTACATAAGTGGTCACCTACCTGTCCAGACTGAAACCCCATTGATTATTATGTGTGGGGCAGAGTTGAGGGAGAGACCAACAACCTTGTAATATCAAAGATGAACTGAAGGCAAGGATTATGGCAGCACATCACCCCTTACATATGGCTACCTACCTACCCAGAATGAAACCCCCTTGATTATTATGTGTGGGGCAGAGTTGAGTGAGAGACCAACAAAACTCCTTGTAATATCAAAGATGAACTGAAGGCAAGGATTATGGCAGCACATCACCCCTTACATATGGCTACCTACCTGCCCAGACTGAAACCCCTTGATTATTATGTGTGGGGCAGAGTTGAGTGAGAGACCAACAAAACTCCTTGTAATATCAAAGATGAACTGAAGGCAAAACATTATGGCAGCACATCACCCCTTACATATGGCTACCTACCTACCCAGAATGAAACCCCTTGATTATTATGTGTGGGGCAGAGTTGAGTGAGAGACCAACAAAACTCCTTGTAATATCAAAGATGAACTGAAGGCAAACATTATGGCAGCAACATCACCCCTTACATATGGCTACCTACCTGCCCAGAACCGAAACCCCATTGATTATTATGTGTGGGGCAGAGTTGAGTGAGAGACCAACAAAACTCCTTGTAATATCAAAGATGAACTGAAGGCAAAGATTATGGCAGCACATCACCCCTTACATATGGCTACCTACCTGTCCAGACTGAAACCCCCTTGATTATTATGTGTGGGGCAGAGTTGAGTGAGAGACCAACAAACTCTTGTAATATCAAAGATGAACTGAAGGCAAACATTATGGCAGCACATCACCCCCTACATATGGCTACCTACCTGCCCAGACTGAAACCCCCTTGATTATTATGTGTGGGGCAGAGTTGAGTGAGAGACCAACAAACTCCTTGTAATATCAAAGATGAACTGAAGGTTAAACATTATGGCAGCACATCACCCTTACATATGGCTACCTACCTGCCCAGACTGAAACCCCATTGATTATTATGTGTGGGGCAGAGTTGAGGGAGAGACCAACAAACTCCTTGTAATATCAAAGATGAACTGAAGGCAAACATTATGGCAGCACATCACCCCTTACATATGGCTACCTACCTGCCCAGACTGAAACCCCATTGATTATTATGTGTGGGGCAGAGCTGAGTGAGAGACCAACAAAACTCCTTGTAATATCAAAGATGAACTGAAGGCAAAGATTATGGCAGCACATCACCCCTTACATATGGCTACCTACCTGTCCAGACTGAAACCCCCTTGATTATTATGTGTGGGGCAGATTTGAGTGAGAGACCAACAAAACTCCTTGTAATATCAAAGATGAACTGAAGGCAAAACACATGGCAGCACATCACCCCTTACATATGGCTACCTACCTGCCCAGACTGAAACCCCTTGGATTATTATGTGGGGCAGAGTTGAGTGAGAGACAACAACAAAACTCCTTGTAATATCAAAGATGAACTGAAGGCAAACATTATGGCAGCACATCACCCCTTACATATGGCTACCTACCTGCCCAGACTGAAACCCCTTGATTATTATGTGTGGGCAGAGTTGGAGTGAGAGACCAACAAAACTCCTTGTAATATCAAGATGAACTGAAGGCAAACATTATGGCAGCACATCACCCCTTACATATGGCTACCTACCTGCCCAGACTGAAACCCCATTGATTATTATGTGTGGGGCAGAGTTGAGGGAGAGACCAACAAAACTCCTTGTAATATCAAAGATGAACTGAAGGTAAAACATTATGGCAGCACATCACCCCTTACATATGGCTACCTACCTGCCCAGACTGAAACCCCCTTGATTATTATAAAAGGGGGCAGAGTTGAGTGAGAGACCAACAAAACTCCTTGTAATATCAAAGATGAACTGAAGGCAAACATTATGGCAGCACATCACCCCTTACATATGGCTACCTACCTGTCCAGACTGAAACCCCTTGATTATTATGTGTGGGGCAGAGTTGAGTGAGAGACCAACAAAACTCCTTGTAATATCAAAGATGAACTGAAGGCAAACATTATGGCAGCACATCACCCCTTACATATGGCTACCTACCTGCCCAGACTGAAACCCCCACATTATGGGCAGAGTTGAGTGAGAGACCAACAAAACTCCTTGTAATATCAAAGATGAACTGAAGGCAAACATTATGGCAGCACATCACCCTTACATATGGCTACCTACCTGCCCAGACTGAAACCCCATTGATTATTATGTGTGGGGCAGAGTTGAGGAGAGACCAACAAAAACTCCTTGTAATATCAAAGATGAACTGAAGGCAAACATTATGGCAGCACATCACCCCTTACATATGGCTACCTACCTGCCCAGACTGAAACCCCTTGATTATTATGTGTGGGGCAGAGTTGAGTGAGAGACCAACAAAACTCCTTGTAATATCAAAGATGAACTGAAGGCAAAGATTATGGCAGCACATCACCCCTTACATATGGCTACCTACCTGTCCAGACTGAAACCCCTTGATTATTATGTGTGGGGCAGAGTTGAGTGAGAGACCAACAAAACTCCTTGTAATATCAAAGATGAACTGAAGGCAAACATTATGGCAGCACATCACCCCTTACATATGGCTACCTACCTGTCCAGACTGAAACTCTCTTGATTATTATGTGTGGGGCAGAGTTGAGTGAGAGACCAACAAAACTCCTTGTAATATCAAAGATGAACTGGAAGGCAAACATTATGGCAGCACATCACCCCTTACATATGGCTACCTACCTGCCCAGACTGAAACCCCCTTGATTATGTGGGGCAGAGTTGAGTGAGAGACCAACAAAACTCCTTGTAATATCAAAGATGAACTGAAGGCAAACATTATGGCAGCACATCACCCCTTACATATGGCTACCTACCTGTCCAGACTGAAACCCCTTGATTATTATGTGGGGCAGAGTTGAGTGAGAGACCAACAAAACTCCTTGTAATATCAAAGATGAACTGAAGGCAAACATTATGGCAGCACATCACCCCTTACATATGGCTACCTACCTGTCCAGACTGAAACCCCTTGATTATTATGTGTGGGGCAGAGTTGAGTGAGAGACCCAACAAAACCTGTAATATCAAAGATGAACTGAAGGCAAACATTATGGCAGCACATCACCCCTTACATATGGCTACCTACCTGTCCAGACTGTCCCATTGATTATTATGTGTGGGGCAGAGTTGAGTGAGAGACCAACAAAACTCCTTGTAATATCAAAGATGAACTGAAGGCAAACATTATGGCAGCACATCACCCCTTACATATGGCTACCTACCTACCCAGACTGAAACCCTTGATTATTATGTGTGGGGCAGAGTTGAGTGAGAGACCAACAAAACTCCCTTGTAATATCAAAGATGAACTGAAGTAAACATTATGGCAGCACATCACCCCTTACATATGGCTACCTACCTACCCAGACTGAAACCCCCTTGATTATTATGTGGGGCAGAGTTGAGTGAGAGACCAACAAAACTCCCTTGTAATATCAAAGATGAACTGGAAGGCAAACATTATGGCAGCACATCACCCCTTACATATGGCTACCTACCTACCCAGACTGAAACCCCTTGATTATTATGTGGGGCAAGAGTTGAGTGAGAGACCAACAAACTCCCTTTTGTAATATCAAAGATGAACTGAAGGCAAACATTATGGCAGCACATCACCCCTTACATATGGCTACCTACCTACTAGACTGGCATGCCTTTGATTATTATGTGTGGGGCAGAGTTGAGTGAGAGACCAACAAAACTCCTTGTAATATCAAAGATGAACTGAAGGCAAACATTATGGCAGCACATCACCCTTACATATGGCTACCTACCTACCCAGACTGAAACCCCTTGATTATTATGTGTGGGGCAGAGTTGAGTGAGAGACCAACAAAACTCCTTGTAATATCAAAGATGAACTGAAGGCAAACATTATGGCAGCACATCACCCCTTACATATGGCTACCTACCTGCCCAGAATGAAACCCCTTGATTATTATGTGTGGGGCAGAGTTGAGTGAGAGACCAACAAAACTCCTTGTAATATCAAAGATGAACTGAAGGCAAACATTATGGCAGCACATCACCCCTTACATATGGCTACCTACCTACCCAGACTGAAACCCCTTTGATTATTATGTGTGGGGCAGAGTTGGAGGAGAGACCAAACAAAACTCCTTGTAATATCAAAGATGAACTGAAGGCAAACATTATGGCAGCACATCACCCTTACATATGGCTACCTACCTGTCCAGACTGAACCCCTTGATTATTATGTGTGGGGCAGAGTTGAGGGAGAGACCAAATAAACTCCTTGTAATATCAAAGATGAACTGAAGGCAAACATTATGGCAGCACATCACCCCTTACATATGGCTACCTACCTGCCCAGACTGAAACCCCCTTGATTATTATGTGTGGGGCAGAGTTGAGTGAGAGACCAACAAAACTCCTTGTAATATCAAAGATGAACTGAAGGCAAGGATTATGGCAGCACATCACCCCTTACATATGGCTACCTACCTGCCCAGACTGAAACCCCATTGATTATTATGTGTGGGGCAGAGTTGAGGGAGAGACCAACAAAACTCCTTGTAATATCAAAGATGAACTGAAGGCAAAGATTATGGCAGCACATCACCCCTTACATATGGCTACCTACCTGTCCAGACTGAAACCCCCTTGATTATTATGTGTGGGGCAGAGTTGAGGGAGAGACCAACAAAACTCCTTGTAATATCAAAGATGAACTGAAGGCAAACATTATGGCAGCACATCACCCCTTACATATGGCTACCTACCTGCCCAGACTGAAACCCCTTGATTATTATGTGTGGGGGCAGAGTTTATGAGAGACCAACAAAACTCCTTGTAATATCAAAGATGAACTGAAGGCAAACATTATGGCAGCACATCACCCCTTACATATGGCTACCTACCTACCCAGACTGAAACCCTTGATTATTATGTGTGGGGCAGAGTTGAGTGAGAGACCAACAAAACTCCTTGTAATATCAAAGATGAACTGAAGGCAAACATTATGGCAGCACATCACCCCTTACATATGGCTACCTACCTGCCCAGACTGAAACCCCTTGATTATTATGTGTGGGGCAGAGTTGAGTGAGAGACCAACAAACTCCTTGTAATATCAAAGATGAACTGAAGGCAAACATTATGGCAGCACATCACCCTACATATGGCCACCACTGCCTCCACTGAAACCCCTTGATTATTATGTGTGGGGAGTTGAGGGAGAGACCAACAAAACTCCTTGTAATATCAAAGATGAACTGAAGGCAAACATTATGGCAGCACATCACCCCTTACATATGGCTACCTACCTGCCCAGACTGAAACCCCCTTGATTATTATGTGTGGGGCAGAGTTGAGTGAGAGACCAACAAACTCCTTGTAATATCAAAGATGAACTGAAGGCAAACATTATGGCAGCACATCACCCCCACATATGGCTACCTACCTACCCAGACTGAAACCTCCCTGATTATTATGTGTGGGGGCAGAGTTGAGTGAGAGACCAACAAAACTCCTTGTAATATCAAAGATGAACTGAAGGGAACATTATGGCAGCACATCACCCCTTACATATGGCTACCTACCTGCCCAGACTGAAACCCCTTTGATTATTATGTGTGGGGCAGAGTTGAGGGAGAGACCAACAAAACTCCTTGTAATATCAAAGATGAACTGAAGGCAAACATTATGGCAGCACATCACCCCTTACATATGGCTACCTACCTGCCCAGACTGAAACCCCATTGATTATTATGTGTGGGGCAGAGTTGAGGGAGAGACCAACAAAACTCCTTGTAATATCAAAGATGAACTGAAGGCAAAGATTATGGCAGCACATCACCCCTTACATATGGCTACCTACCTGTCCAGACTGAAACCCCTTGATTATTATGTGTGGGGCAGAGTTGAGTGAGAGACCAACAAAACTCCCTTTGTAATATCAAAGATGAACTGAAGGCAAACATTATGGCAGCACATCACCCCTTACATATGGCTACCTACCTGCCCAGACTGAAACCCCCTTGATACACAGTGTGTGGGGCAGAGTTGAGTGAGAGACCAACAAAACTCCTTGTAATATCAAAGATGAACTGAAGGCAAGGATTATGGCAGCACATCACCCCTTACATATGGCTACCTACCTGTCCAGACTGGAATTCCCCTTGATTATTATGTGTGGGGCAGAGTTGAGTGAGAGACCAACAAAACTCCTTGTAATATCAAAGATGAACTGAAGGCAAAACATTATGGCAGCACATCACCCCTTACATATGGCTACCTACCTGCCCAGACTGAAACCCCTTGATTATTATGTGTGGGGGTGAGTTGAGTAGAGACCAACAAAACTCCTTGTAATATCAAAGATGAACTGAAGGGCAAAGATTAAGTGGCAGCACATCACCCCTTACATATGGCTACCTACCTGTCCAGACTGAAACCCCTTGGATTATTATGTGTGGGGCAGAGTTGAGTGAGAGACCAACAAAACTCCTTGTAATATCAAAGATGAACTGGAAGGCAAACATTATGGCAGCACATCACCCCTTACATATGGCTACCTACCTGCCCAGACTGAACCCCTCTTGATTATTATGTGTGGGGCAGAGTTGAGTGAGAGACCAACAAAACCTTGTAATATCAAAGATGAACTGAAGGCAAAAGGATTATGGCAGCACATCACCCCTTACATATGGCTACCTACCTGCCCAGACTGAAACCCCATTGATTATTATGTGTGGGGCAGAGTTGAGGGAGAGACCAACAAACTCCTTGTAATATCAAAGATGAACTGAAGGCAAACATTATGGCAGCACATCACCCCTTACATATGGCTACCTACCTGCCCAGACTGAAACCCCATTGATTATTATGTGTGGGGCAGAGTTGAGTGAGAGACCAACAAAACTCCTTGTAATATCAAAGATGAACTGAAGGCAAAGATTATGGCACATCACCCCTTACATGGCTACCTACCTGTCCAGACTGAAACCCCTTGATTATGTGTGGGGCAGAGTTGAGGGAGAGACCAACAAAACTCCTTGTAATATCAAAGATGAACTGAAGGCAAACATTATGGCAGCACATCACCCCTTACATATGGCTACCTACCTGTCCAGACTGAAACCCCATTGATTATTATGTGTGGGGCAGAGTTGAGGGAGAGACCAACAAAAAACTCCTTGTAATATCAAAGATGAACTGAAGGCAGATTATGGCAGCACATCACCCTTACATATGGCTACCTACCTGTCCAGACTGAAACCCCCTTGATTATTATGTGTGCAAGAGTTGAGGGAGAGACCAACAAACCTCTTGTAATATCAAGACATCCAGAAGGAAATACAGAAGACATCACTCTCACATATGGCTACCTACCTGTCCAGACTGAAACCCCTGATTATTAGTGTGTGGGGCAGAGTTGAGGGAGAGACCAACAAAACTCCTTGTAATATCAAAGATGAACTGAAGGCAGAACATTACAGCACATCACCCCTTACATATGGCTACCTACCTGCCCAGACTGAAACCCCTTGATTATTATGTGGGGCAGAGTTGAGTGAGAGACCAACAAAACTCCTTGTAATATCAAAGATGAACTGAAGGCAAAGATTATGGCAGCACATCACCCCTTACATATGGCTACCTACCTGCCCAGACTGAAACCCCATTGATTATTATGTGTGGGGCAGAGTTGAGGGAGAGACCAACAAAACCTTGTAATATCAAAGATGAACTGAAGGCAAACATTATGGCAGCACATCACCCCTTACATATGGCTACCTACCTGCCCAGACTGAAACCCCCTTGATTATTATGTGTGGGGCAGAGTTGAGTGAGAGACCACAAAACTCCTTGTAATATCAAAGATGAACTGAAGGCAAAGATTATGGCAGCACATCACCCCTTACATATGGCTACCTACCTGTCCAGACTGAAACCCCATTGATTATTATGTGTGGGGCAGAGTTGAGGGAGAGACCAACAAAACTCCTTGTAATATCAAAGATGAACTGAAGGCAAACATTATGGCAGCACATCACCCCTTACATATGGCTACCTACCTGCCCAGACTGAAACCCCATTGATTATTATGTGTGGGGCAGAGTTGGAGTGAGAGACCAACAAAACTCCTTGTAATATCAAAGATGAACTGAAGGCAAAGATTATGGCAGCACATCACCCCTTACATATGGCTACCTACCTGTCCAGACTGGAAAACCCCTTGATTATTATGTGTGGGGGCAGAGTTGAGTGAGAGACCAACAAAACTCCTTGTAATATCAAAGATGAACTGAAGGCAAACATTATGGCAGCACATCACCCCTTACATATGGCTACCTACCTGCCCAGACTGAAACCCCCTTGATTATTATGTGTGGGGCAGAGTTGAGTGAGAGACCAACAAAACTCCTTGTAATATCAAAGATGAACTGAAGGCAAACATTATGGCAGCACATCACCCCTTACATATGGCTACCTACCTGCCCAGACTGAAACCCCTTTGATTATTATGTGGGGCAGAGTTGGAGTGAGAGACCAACAAAACTCCTTGTAATATCAAAGATGAACTGAAGGCAAACATTATGGCAGCACATCACCCTCTTCTTTACATATGGCTACCTACCTGCCCAGACTGAAACCCCCTTGATTATTATGTGTGGGGCAGAGTTGAGTGAGAGACCAACAAAACTCCTTGTAATATCAAAGATGAACTGAAGGCAAACATTATGGCAGCACATCACCCCTTACATATGGCTACCTACCTGCCCAGACTGAAACCCCCTTGATTATTATGTGTGGGGCAGAGTTGGAGAGACCAACAAACTCCTTGTAATATCAAAGATGAACTGAAGGTGCAAACATTATGGCAGCACATCACCCTTACATATGGCTACCTACCTGCCCAGACTGAAACCCCCTTGATTATTATGTGTGGGGCAGAGTTGAGTGAGAGACCAACAAAACTCCTTGTAATATCAAAGATGAACTGAAGGCAAACATTATGGCAGCACATCACCCCTTACATATGGCTACCTACCTGCCCAGACTGGAACCCCTGATTATTATGTGTGGGGCAGAGTTGAGGAGAGACCAACAAAACTCCTTGTAATATCAAAGATGAACTGAAGGCAAAAACATTATGGCAGCACATCACCCCTTACATATGGCTACCTACCTGCCCAGACTGAAACCCCCTTGATTATTATGGGCAGAGTTGAGTGAGGAGACCAACAAACTCCTTGTAGTATCAAAGATGAACTGAAGGCAAACATTATGGCAGCACATCACCCCTTACATATGGCTACCTACCTGCCCAGACTGAAACCCCCTGATTATTATGTGTGGGGCAGAGCTGGGAGGAGAGACCAACAAAACTCCTTGTATTATCAAAGATGAACTGAAGGCAAACATTATGGCAGCACATCACCCCTTACATATGGCTACCTACCTGCCCAGACTGAAACCCCTGATTATTGGTGTGGGGCAGAGTTGAGTGAGAGACCAACAAAACTCCTTGTAATATCAAAGATGAACTGAAGGCAAACATTATGGCAGCACATCACCCCTTACATATGGCTACCTACCTGCCCAGACTGAAACCCCTTGATTATTATGTGTGGGGCAGAGTTGAGTGAGAGACCAACAAAACTCCTTGTAATATCAAAGATGAACTGAAGGCAGATTATGGCAGCACATCACCCTTACATATGGCTACCTACCTGCCCAGACTGAAACCCCCTTGATTATTATGTGTGGGGCAGAGTTGAGTGAGAGACCAACAAAACTCCTTGTAATATCAAAGATGAACTGAAGGCAAACATTATGGCAGCACATCACCCCTTACATATGGCTACCTACCTGCCCAGACTGAACCCCTTGATTATTATGTGGGGCAGAGTTGAGTGAGAGACCAACAAACTCCTTGTAATATCAAAGATGAACTGAAGGCAAACATTATGGCAGCACATCACCCCTTACATGGCTACCTACCTGCCCAGACTGAAACCCTGATTATTATGTGTGGGGCAGAGTTGAGTGAGAGACCAACAAAACTCCTTGTAATATCAAAGATGAACTGAAGGCAAACATTATGGCAGCACATCACCCCTTACATATGGCTACCTACCTGCCCAGACTGAAACCCCCTTGATTATTATGTGGGGCAGAGTTGAGTGAGAGACCAACAAAACTCCTTGTAATATCAAAGATGAACTGAAGGTGCAAAGATTATGGCAGCACATCACCCCTTACATATGGCTACCTACCTGTCCAGACTGAAACCCCCTTGATTATTATGTGTGGGGCAGAGTTGAGTGAGAGACCAACAAAACTCCTTGTAATATCAAAGATGAACTGAAGGCAAACATTATGGCAGCACATCACCCCTTACATATGGCTACCTACCTGCCCAGACTGAAACCCCTCTTGATTATTATGTGTGGGGCAGAGTTGAGTGAGAGACCAACAAAACTCCTTGTAATATCAAAGATGAACTGAAGGCAAACATTATGGCAGCACACTACCCCTTACATATGGCTACCTACCTGCCCAGACTGAACCCCATTGATTATTATGTGTGGGGCAGAGTTGAGGGAGAGACCAACAAAACTCCTTGTAATATCAAAGATGAACTGAAGGCAAACATTATGGCAGCACATCACCCCTTACATATGGCTACCTACCTGCCCAGACTGAAACCCCTTGATTATTATGTGTGGGGCAGAGTTGAGTGAGAGACCAACAAAACTCCTTGTAATATCAAAGATGAACTGAAGGCAAACATTATGGCACATCACCCCTTACATATGGCTACCTACCTGCCCAGACTGAAACCCCTTTGATTATTATGTATGAGGCAGAGTTGAGTGAGAGACCAACAAAACTCCTTGTAATATCAAAGATGAACTGAAGGCAAGGATTATGGCAGCACATGCACTTACATATGGCTACCTGTCCAGACCCTGAAAACCCCCTTGATTATTATGTGTAGGGCAGAGTTGAGTGAGAGACCAACAAAACTCCTTGTAATATCAAAGATGAACTGAAGGCAAGGATTATGGCAGCCTCACCCCTTACATATGGCTACCTACCTGGCCAGGCCCAAACCCCCTTGATTATTATGTAATGTGAGGCAGGTTGAGTGAGAGACCAACAAACTCCTTGTAATATCGCAAAGATGAGCCTGAAGGCAAGGATTATGGCGGCACATCACCCCTTACATATGGCTACCTACCTGTCCAGCTGAAACCCCCTTGATTATTATGTGTGGGGCAGAGTTGAGTGAGAGACCAACAAAGCTCCTTGTAATATCAAAGATGAATGAGGCAGGATTATGGCAGCACATCACCCCTTACATATGGCTACCTACCTGTCCAGGCTGAAACTATGATTATTATGTGTAGGGCAGGGGTAAGAGTGAGAGACCAACAAAACTCCTTGTATTATATATCAAAGATGAACTGAAGGCAAGGATTATGGCAGCACATATCTACCCATACATATGGCTACTATGCCAGACTGAAACCCCCCTTGATTATTATGTGGGGCAGAGTTAGTGAGAGACCAACAAAACTCCTTGTAATATCAAAGATGAACTGAAGGCAAGATTATATGCTTTATCACCCCTTACATGTATTTCCCCCTGTCCAGACTGAAACCCCCTTGATTATTATGTGTGGGGCAGAGTTGAGTGAGAGACCAACAAACTCCTTGTAATATCAAAGATGAACTGAAGGCAAAGTTATGGCACATCACCCTTACATATGGCTACCTACCTGTCCAGACTGGAAACCCTTGATTATTATGTGTGGGGCAGGGTTAGGGAGTGGGGAACCAACAAAACTCCTTGTAATATCAAAGTCAGACAGGCTGAAGTTATGGCAGCATCACCCCTGCATATGGCCTACCTACCCTAGCCAGACTGAAACCCCTTGATTATTATGTGTGGGGCAGAGTTGAGTGAGAGACATAAAACTCCTTGTAATGTAAAGATGAACTGAAAGCCAAAGGGTATAGCCTTTATCACACACATATAGCTACCTACTCTCAGACTGAAACCCACTGATTATTATGTGTGGGGCAGAGTTGAGTGAGAGACCAACAAAGCTCCTTGTAATATCAGTGAAACTGAAGGCAAGGATGGCAGCACATCTTACCCATATGGCCTACCTGTCCAGACTGGAAACCCCTTGATTATTATGTGTGGGGCAGAGTTAGTGAGAAGCCAAGCAGAAACTCCTTGTAATATCAAAGATGAACTGAAGGCAAGGATTATGGCAGCACATCACCCTTTTTATATAGTACCTACCTGTCCCAGACTGAAACCCCTTGATTATTATGTGTGGGGCAGGTGAGTGAGAGACCAGCAAAACTCCTTGCTAATATCAAAGATGAACTGAAGGCAAGGATGGCAGCACATCACCCCTTACATATGGCTTCCTGTCCAGACTGAAACCCCTTGAATTATTATGTGGCCAGGGGGCAGAGTTAGTGAAGATAACAAAACTCCTTGTAATATCAAAGATGAACTGAAGGCAGGATTATGGCAACACATCTGCCACATATGGCTACCTACCTGTCCAGGCTGACCCCCTTGATTATTATGTGTGGGGCAGGTGGAGTGAGAGATATAGAAATAGCACTTAAATATCAAAAGATGAACTGAAGGCAGGGATTAATGGCAGCACATACCCACACATATGGCTACACATACAGAGCTGAAACCCCCATGATTATTATGTATTAAGGGCAGAGTTAGTGAAGACCAACAAAACTCCTTGTAATATCAAAGATGAACACAAATGAAAGGTCTTAGCACTTACATCACCCCTTACATATGGCTACCTACCTGTCCAGACTGAAACCCCTTAAGTTAATACAGCATTGAAGACAGGGTGAAGTGAAGACCAACAAAACTCCTTGTAATATCAAAGATGAACTGAAGGCAAGGATTATGGCAGCACATCACCTTATACATGTGGCTACCTACCTGTCCAGACTGAAGTGATTATTATGTGTGGGGCAGAGTTAGTGAAAGTAAGCAAAACTCCTTGTAATATCAAAGAATGAACTGAAGGCAAAGGATTATGGCAGCACATCACCCTTTACATGGCTACCTACTGTCAGAGCTGAAACCCTTGATTACATTATGTGTGGGGCAGGGTTGAGTGAAGACCAACAAGAGCTCCTTTAAATATCAAGATGGTGGGCAGAGGCAGGGATTATGTACATCTTGCCCATATAGCTACCTACCTGCCCAGACTGAAACCCCCTTGATTATTATGTGTGGGGCAGAGTTGTAGTGAGAACCAACAAAACTCCTTGTAATAATAAAGATGGAACTGAAGCCCAAAAGATGCTGGCAGCACATCACCTTATATGGCTGCACCTACCTGTCCAGACTGAAACCCCCTTGATTATTATGTGTAGGGCAGGTTAGACAGACCAACAAAACTCCTTGTAATATCAAAAGTGGGCAGAGGAAGGCAAGGATTAATGACATCACCCCTTACATATGGCTACCTACCTGTCCAGACTGAAACCCCCTTGATTATTGCTGTGGGGCAGAGTTGAGTGAGAGACCAACAAAACTCCTTGTAATATCAAAGATGAACTGAAGGCAGGATTATGGCAGCACATCACCCCTTACATGGCTACTACATGGGCCTGAAACCCCCTTGATTATTATATGTGGGGCAGAGTTAAGTGAGAGACCAACAAAACTCCTTGTAATATCAGATGAATTTGACTTGAGGATTATGGCAGCACATCACCCCTTACATATGGCTACCTACCTGCCCAGACTGAAACCTTGATTATTATGTGTGGGGCTAAGTTGAGTGAGGCCAAACAAAACTCCATATTATCAGATGAACTGAAGGCAAGGATTATGGCAGCACATCACCCCTTACATATGGCTACCTACCTGCCCAGACTGAAACCCCCTTGATTATTATGTGTGGGGCAGAGTTGGTAGAAGACCAGCAAACTCCTTGTAATATCAAAGATGAACTGAAGGCAAGATATGGCAGCCTGCCCTTGCATATGGCTACCTACCTGTCAGACTGAAGCCACATGATTATTATGTGGGGCAGTTGAGTGAGATAACAAAACTCCTTGGCTATCAAAGATGAACTGAAGGCAAGGATTATGGCAGCACATCACCCCTTTCTATGCCAGCTCCCCACTACCCCATTCAAACATGATTATTATGTGTGGGGCAGTTGGAAGGTGAGAACCAACAAAACTCCTTAATATCAAAGATGAACTGAAAGTAAAGGTATAGCAGCATCACCCCTTACATATGGCTACCTACACTGTCCAGACTGAAACCCCCTTGATTATTGTATGTGGGGCAGAGTTAGTGAGAGACCAACAAAACTCCTTGCCATTATCAAAGATGAACTGAAGGCAAGGATTATGGCTTGCTCACCCCTTACATATGGCTACCTACTACTATGGAACTGAAACCCCCTTGATTATTATAATGACAGGTAAATGAGAGACCAACAAAACTCCTTGTAATATCAAGATGAACTGAAGGCAAAGACCATAGCAGCACATCACCCCTTACATATGGCTACCTACCTGCCCAGACTGAAACCCCCTTGATTATTATGTGGGGCAGAGTTGAGTGAAGACAACAAAATATTGTATAGGAGTGAACTAGAGCCATAAAAAGATTAGCAGCATACATCACACACACATATATTTACCTACCTGTCCAGACTGAAACCCCCTTGATTATTATGTGTGGGGCAGAGTTGAGTGAGAGACCAACAAAACTCCTTGTAATATCAAAGATGAACTGAAGGCAAGGATTATGGCAGCACATCACCCCTTACATATGGCTACCTACCTCATCCAGACTGAAACCCTTGATTATTATGTAACAGGGCAGAGTTGAGTGAGAGACCAACAAAACTCATAGCAATATCAAAGATGAACTGAAGGCAAGTTATGGCAGCACATCACCCCTTTGTAAGCTACTACCTGTCAGGCACAAAGCCCTTGATTCTTGTGTGGGGCAGATTGATAGAACCAACAAAACTCCTTGTCATCAAAGATGAACTGAAGGCAAGGATTATGGCAGCACATCACCCCTTACATATGGCTACCTACCTGCCCAGACTGAAACCCCTTGATTATTATGTAGGGGCAGGTTGAGTGAGAGACCATAAAACCTCCTTGTAATATCAAAGGAATGAACTGAAGGCTTAAAGTTGTAGCCACATCTACCCCTTACATATGGCTACCTACCTGTCAGACTGAAACCCCTTGATTATTATGTGTGGGGCAGAGTTGAGTGAGAGACCAACAAAACTCCTTGTAATAAAGATGAACTGAGAGGCAAGGATTATGGCAGCACATCACCCCACTCACATATGGCTACCTACCTGTAGACTGAAACCCCCTTGATTATTATGTGGAAGGGCAGGATTGAGTGAACCAACAAAACTCCTTGTAATATCAAAAGACCTGAACTAGAGTAAGTTGTAGCAGCACATCCACCCCACTATAATGCCATACACTTGAGACTGAAACCCCTTGTTATTGTGGGGCAGAGTTGAGCAGAATTAACAAATAATAATATCAAAGATGAACTGAAGGCAAGGATTATGGCAGCACATCACCCCTTACATATGGCTACCTACCTGTCCAGACTGAAACCCCCTTGATTGTTATGTGTGGGGCAGGGTTGAGTGAGAGACCAACAAAACTCCTTATAATATCAAAGATGAACTGAAGGCAAGGATTATGGCAGCACATCACCCCTTACATATGGCTACCTACCTGTCCAGACTGAAACCCCTTGGTGTAAATTATGTGTGGGGCAGAGTTAGTGAGAGACCAACAAAACTCTTGTAATATCAAAGATGAACTGAAGGCAAGGATTAGCTGGCACATCACCCCTTACATATGGCTACCTGCCTGTCCAGACTGAAACCCCCTTGATTATTATGTGGGGGCAGGAGTTGGTGAGACAACAAAACTCCTTGTAATATCAAAGATAGACTGAAGGCAGGATTATGGCAGCACATACCCCTTACATGGCTACCTACCTGTCCAGACTGAAACCCCCTTGATTATTATGTGGGGCAGAGTTGAGTGAGAGCCAACAAAACTCCTTGCAATATCAAAGATGAACTAGTAAGGTCTGTGCTTATACCCTTTACATATGGCTACCTACCTGCCCAGACTGAAACCCCCTTGATTATTATGTGTGGGGCAGAGTTGAGTGAGAGACCAAGCAAAACTCCTTGTAATATCAAAGATGAACTGGTAAGGATTATGGCAGCACATCACCCTTACATGTATTTCCTACCTGTCAGACTGAAACCCCCTTGATTATTATGTGGCAAGACCAAGTTGAGTGAGAGATCTGCTCCAGCTCTTGGCATCAAAGATGAACTAGAAGGCAAGGATTATGGCAGCACCTCCCACCCTTGTATATGGCTACTACCTGCCCAGGCCCGGAAACCCCCTTGATTATTATGTGTGGGCAGAGTTAGGCAGAGGCCAAGCAAAGCTCACCCCCTTGTGTCAGAATGAACTGAAGGCAAGGATTATGGCAGCACATCACCCCTTACATATAGCTACTCCTGCCCAGACTGGCTCCCCTTGATTATTATGTGTGGGGCAGAGTTGGTGAGAGACCAACAAAACTCCTTGTAATATCAAGATCAGAACTGGCAAGGACCATATGGCAGCACCTTCTTACTACATATGGCTACCTACCTACTAGACTGAAGCCTAACCAGTTATTATGTG
This sequence comes from Ascarosepion bandense, assembly GCA_037127315.1. Classification (NCBI taxonomy): domain Eukaryota; kingdom Metazoa; phylum Mollusca; class Cephalopoda; order Sepiida; family Sepiidae; genus Ascarosepion; species Ascarosepion bandense. The sequence goes on along the minus strand of JBBBDQ010016125.1, from coordinate 8,843 downwards.
TGGGGCAGAGTTGAGTGAGAGACCAACAAACTCCTTGTAATATCAAAGATGAACTGAAGGCAAAGGATTATGGCAGCACATCTTGCCACATATGGCTACCTACCTGCCCAGACTGAAGCCCCCTTGATTGTGTCATGGCTGGGGCAGTTGAGGAGAGACCAACAAAACTCCTTGTAATATCAAAGATGAACTGAAGGCAAAAGGTATGGCAGCACATCACCCCTTACATATGGCTACCTACCTGCCAAAGACTGAAACCCCATTGATTATTATGTACAGGGCAGAGTTGAGTGAGAGACCAACAAAACTCCTTGTAATATCAAAGATGAACTGAAGGCAAGGATTATGGCAGCACATCACTTGCCATGGCTACCTACCTGCCCAGACTGAACCCCTTGATTATTATGTGTGGGCAGAGTTGGTGAGAGACCAACAAAACTCTTGCTATCAAAGATGAACTGAAATTAGGGTCCATGGCAACATCACCCGCCACCATATGGCTACCTACCTGCCCAGACTGAAACCCCCTTGATTATTATGTGGGGGGCAGGGTAGATGAAGACCAGCAGAAACTCCTTGTAATATCAAAGATGAACTGAAGGCAAAGATTATGGCAGCACATCACCCCTTACATATGGCTACCTACCTGTCCAGACTGAAACCCCCTTGATTATTATGTGTAGGGCAGAGTTGAGTGAGAGACCAACAAAACTCCTTGTAATATCAAAGAAAGTGAACTGAAGGCAAAGATTATGGCAGCATCCACCCACCCACATGGCTGCCTACCTGCCCAGACTGAAGCCACGCCAGTTATTATGTGTGGGGCAGGGCAGGTGAGAGCCAATGACTCCTTTATGTGTAAGATGAACTGAAGGCAAGGATTAGTAGCCTTTATCACCTTACATATGGCTACCTACCTGCCCAGACTGAAACCCCCTTGATTATTATGTGTGGGGCAGAGTTGAGTGAACCAACAAAACTCCTTGTAATATCAAAGATAGACACAAGGCAAAATTATATGACACATGCCCACCCATGTAATACCTACCTGCTAGGCACGAAACCACCAGTTATTATGTAATGGTGGGGGTGGTGAGAACCAACAAAACTCCTTATGTCATCAAAGATGAACTGATAAAGGTATGGCAGCACATCACACCTGTATATAGCTACCTACCTGCCCAGACTGAAACCCATTGGTGTCATGTGTGGGGCAGAGTTGAGTGAGACCAACAAACTCCTTGTAATGCTCAAAGACAGACAGGCAAGGATTATGGCAGCACATCACCCCTTACATAGCAACTGCCCTGCCAGACTGAAACCACGGGTGGCTTATGTGTGGGGCAGGTGGTGAGGCCCAGCAAAACAACCCAATATCAAAGATGAACTGAAGGCAAGGATTATGGCAGCACATCACCCCTTACATATTTCTACCTGCCCAGACTGAAACCCCATTGAGTGCTATTATGTGTGGGGCAGAGTTGAGTGAGAGACCAACAAAACTCCTTGTAATATCCAAGATGAACTGAAGGCAAGGATTATGGCAGCATACCCCTTACATATGGCTACCTACCTGTCCAGACTGGAAACCCCTTGATTATTATGTGTAGGGCAGGGTTGAATGAAATTAATAAAGCTCTTGTATATCAGAATGACTGAAGTAAATTCACTGGCAGCACATCACCCCTTACATATGGCTACCTACCTGCCCAGACTAGAGCTATGATTATTATGTGGGGCAGAAGAGTTAGTGAGACTACAACAAACTCCTTGTAATATCAAAGATAAACTAAAGGCAAGGATTATGGCAGCACATCACCCCTTACATATGGCTACCTACCTGCCCAGAATGAAACCCCCTTGATTATTATGTGTGGGTAGAGTTAGGTAAGAGACCAACAAAACTCAGCAATAATATCAAAGATAGACTGAAAGTAAAGAAAATTATGGCAGCATACCCACACATGGCCCTACCTACCTGTCAGACTGAGAGCCACGGTGTATGTGTAGGGCAGGGTTGAGTGAGAGACCAACCAAAATACTTATAATATCAAAGATGAACTGAAAGGCAAGATTATGGCACATCACCCTTACATATGGCTACCTACCTGCCCAGACTGAAACCCCCTTGATTATTATGTGTGGGGCAGAGTTGAGGTGAGAGACCAACAAAACTCATGTAATATCAAAGATGAACTGAAAGCCAAAGATTATGGCAGCACCATCACCCCTTACATATGGCTACCTACCTGCCCAGACTGAAACCCCATTATTTGTGGTCAACATGTGTGGGGCAGAGTTAGTGAGAGACCAACAAAACTCCTTGTAATATCAAAGATGAACTGGTAAAATTATATGTACTTTATCACACCTTACATATGGCTGCCACTACCTGCCCAGACTCTGAAACCCCTTGATTATTATATGTGGGGCAGAGTTGAGTGAGAGACCAACAAAACTCCTTGTAATATCAAAGATGAACTGAAGGCAAAGATTATGGCATCACCCCTTACATATGGCTACACACTTAGACTGAAACCCCATTGATTATTATATGTGGGCAGAGTTGAGTGAACAAAACTCCTTGTAATATCAAAAAGATATGAACTGAAGGCAAGGATTATGGCAGCACATCACCCCTTACATATGGCTACCTACCTGCCAGACTGGCTCCCTTGATTATTATGTGTAGGGCAGAGTTAGTGAAGACCAACAAAACTCCTTGTAATATCAGATGAACTGAAGGCAAGGATTATGGCATACACTATATGGCTGCCTACTGCCCAGACTGCGGCCCCCTTGATTATTATGTGTGGGGCAGAGTTAGTGAGATACTTGAAACTCCTTAGCAATATCAAAGATGAACTGAAGGCAAGGATTATGGCAGCACATCACCCCTTACATATGGCTACCTACCTGCCCCAGACTGAAACCCCATTGATTATTATGTGTGGGGCAGGGGATTGGTGAGAGACCAACAAAACTCCTTGTAATATCAAAGATGAACTGAAGGCAAGGATTATGGCAGCTACATACCCCCTTACATGGCCTACCTCCTGCCCAGGCCAAACACTTGGTGTATGTGTGGGGCAGAGTTGAGTGAAGACCAAACAAAACCTTGTAATATCAAGAAGTATGAACTGAAATAAAAGGTATAGCTGACACATCACCCCTTACATATGGCTACCTACCTGCCCCAGGCCCAAACCCCTTGATTATTATGTGTGGGGCAGAGTTAGTGAAGACCAACAAAACTCCTTGTAATAATAAAGATGAACTAAAGGCAAAGGTGGCAGCATGCTACCCCATGGCTACCTACCCACCCCAGACTGAAACCCATTGATTATTATGTGTGGGGCAGAGTTGAGTGAGAGACCAACAAGGAAACTCCTTATAATATCAAAGATAAACTAAAGGCAAGGATTAGCTACATCACATACATATGGCTACCTGCCCAGACTGAAACCCCTTGATTATTATGTGTGGGGCAGAGTTGAGTGAAGCCAACAAAACTCCTTGTAATATCAGAATGAACTAGAGGCAAGGATTATGGCAGCACATCCACCCTTACACATATAGCTGCCTACCTGCCCAGACTGAAACCCCATTGATTGTATGTGTGGGGCAGGGCCCAGGTGAGAGACCAACAAAACTCCTTGTAATATCAAAGATAAACTAAAGGCAAAGTTATGGCAGCATCACCCCTTGCCTGTATTTACCTACCTTGAGACTGAAACCCATTGATTATTATGTGTGGGGCAGAGTTGAGTGAGGCCAACAAAACTCCTTGTAATATCAAAGATAAACTAAAGGCAAGGATTATGGCAGCACATCACCCCTTACATATGGCTACCTACCTGCCCAGACTGAAACCCCATTGATTATTATGTGTGGGGGCAGAGTTGAAGTGAGAGACCAACAAAAACTCCTTGTAATATCAAAGATAAACTAAAGGCAAGGATTATGGCAGCACATCACCCCTTACATATGGCTACCTACCTGCCCAGACTGAAACCCCATTGATTATTATGTGTGGGGCAGAGACAGACAGAGACCAACAAGAGCTCCTTGGCAACTGTCAGAACAAACTATAAAGGCAGGATTATTAATGACACACATCACCCCTTACATATGGCTACCTGCCCAGACTGAAACCCCATTGATTATTATGTGTGGGGCAGAGTTGAGTGAGAGACCAACAAAACTCCTTGTAATATCAAAGATAAACTAAAGGTAAGTTATGGCAGCACATCACCCCTTACATATGGCTACCTACCTGCCCAGACTGAAACCCCATTGATTATTATGTGTGGGGCAGAGTTGAGTGAGAGACCAGCAAACTCATGCAATATCAAAGAATAAATAAAGGCAAGGATTATGGCACAATCACCTTATATGGCTACCTGCCTGCCCAGACTGAAACCCCATTGATTATTATGTGTGAGGCAGGGATTCAGTGAAGACAACAAAACTCTTGTAATATCAAAGATAAACTAAAGGCAAGGATTATGGCACATCACACACATGGCTACTGCCAGACTGAAACCCCATTGATTATTATGTGTGGAGCAGTTGGAAGTGAGAGACCAACAAAGCCCTTTGTAATATCAAAGATGAACTGAAGGCAAGGATTATGGCAGCACATCACCCACTGCATATGGCTACCTACCTGCCCAGACTGAAGCCTTGATTATTATGTGTGGGGCAGTTGAGTGAGAGACCAATAAAACTCCTTGTAATATCAAAGATGAACTGAAGGCAAAGATTATGGCAGCACATCACCCCTTACATATGGCTACCTACCTGCCCAGACTGAAACCCTTGATTATTATGTGTGGGGCAGAGTTGAGTGAGAGACCAACAAAACTCCTTGTAATATGAGAATGGAACTAGGCAAAGGTGGCAAAGCACATCACCCTTACATATGGCTACCTACCTGCCCAGACTGAAACCCCATTGATTATTATGTGTGGGGCAGAGTTGAGTGAGAGACCAACAAAACTCCTTGTAATATCAAAGATAAACTAAAGACCAAGATTCATAGCAGCATCACCCATACACATATGGCTACTACCCGCCCAGACTGAAACCCCATTGATTATTATGTGTGGGCAGGAGTTGGAGAGACCAACAAAACTCCTTGTAATATCAAAGATGAACTGAAGGCAAAGATTATGGCAGCACATCACCCCTTTTATATGGCCCTACCTGCCCAGACTGAAACCCCATTGATTATTATGTGTGGGGCAGAGTTGGTGAAAGTGCTCTGGCTGCTTGTAATATCAAAGATGTGAACACAGGCAAGGATTATGGCAGCATCACCCCTTACATATGGCTACCTACCTGCCCAGACTAGGCAGCCAGTTATTATGTGTGAGGCAGAGTTAGTGAAGCCAACAAAACTCCTTGTAATATCAAAGATGAACTGAAGGCAAGGATTATGGCATAAGCACATCACCCCTTACATATGGCTACCTACCTGCCCAGACTGAAACCCATTGATTATTATGTGTGGGGCAGTTGATGAGGAATAGCAAACTCTTGTAATATCAAAGATGAACTGAAGGCAAAGGATTATGGCAGCACATCACCTTACATATGGCTACCTACCTGCCCAGACTGAAACCCCATTTAGTTATTATGTGGGGCAGAGTTGAGTGAGAGACCAACAAAACTCCTTGTAATATCAAAGATGAACTGAAGACAGAATTATGGCAGCACATCACCCCTTACATATGGCTACCTACCTGCCCAGGCTAAATTTAATGATTATTATGTGTGGGGCAGAGTTGAGTGAGAGACCAACAAAACTCCTTGTAATATCAAAGATGAACTGAAGGCAGGGATTATGGCAGCACATCACCCCTTACATATGGCTACCTACCTGCCCAGACTGAAACCCCAGCTGATTATTATGTGTGGGCAGAGTTGAGTGAGGAGACAATAAGGACTCATAAATATCAAAGATGAACTGAAGGCAAGGATTATGGCAAGCACATCACCCCTTACATATGGCTACCTACCCTGCCCAGACTGAAACTTGTGATTATTATGTGTGGGGGCAGAAGTTGGTGAGATATAAAACTCATACAATATCAAAAATGAACTGAAGGCAAAGTTTATGGCAGCACATCACCCCTTACATATGGCTACCTACCTGCCCAGACTGAAACCCCCATTGATTATTATGTGTGGGGCAGGTTGAGGGAGAGACAATAAAACTCATAGCACTATCAAAGATGCCATTAAAGGCAAGGATTATGGCCACATCACCTTGCCATGTAGCTACCTACCTGCCCAGACTGAAACCCCCTTGATTATTATGTGTGGGGCAGAGTTGGTGAGAGATAGCAAAACTCCTTGTAATATCAGGTGAACTGAAGGCAAAGATTATGGCAGCACATCACCCCTTACATATGGCTACCTACCTGCCCAGACTGAAACCCCCTTGATTATTATGTGTGGGGCAGAGTTGAGTGAGAGACCAACAAAACTCCTTGTAATGTAAAGATGAACTGAAGAGCAGATTATGGCAACACATCTTTTACCATATGGCCACCACCTACCTGCCCAGGCTGGGAAACCCCTTGATTATTATGTGTGGGGCAGAGGTTAGGTAGAGATGGCAAAACTCCTTGTAATATCAAGAATGAACTGAAGGCAAAGATTATGGCAGCACATCACCCCTTACATATAGCTACCTACCTGCCCCAGACTGGCTTAAATGGATATTATGTGTGGGGCAGAGTTGAGTGAAGAGACAGCAAACTCCTTGTAATATCAAGATGAACTGAAGGCAAAGATTATGGCAGCACATCACCCCTTACATATGGCTACCACATCCAGACTGAAACCCCTTGGTGTATGTACCAGGGCAGAGTTGAGTGAAGACCATCAAAACTCTTGTAATATCAAAGATGAACTGAAGGCAAAGTTATGGCAGCACATGCCCCTTACATATGGCTGCCTACTGCTTTGAGCCCCAAACCCCTTTTCAGATTATTATATTATTGGGCAAAATTGATGAGAATAACAAACTCCTTGTAATATCAAAGATGAACTGAAGGCAAGGATTATGGCAGCATCACCCACCATATAGCTACCTACCTGTCCAGACTGAAACCCCATTGATTATTATGTGTGGGGCAGAGTTGAGTGAGAGACCAACAAAACTCCTTGTAATATCAAAGATGAACTGAAGGCAAACATTATGGCAGCACATCACCCTTACATATGGCTACCTACCTGTCCAGACTGAAACCCCCTTGATTATTATGTGTGGGGCAGAGTTGACTGAGAGAGACCAACAAAACTCCTTGTAATATCCAAAGATGAACTGGAAGGCAAACATTATGGCAGCACATCACCACTTACATATGGCTACCTACCTGTCCAGACTGAAACCCCATTGATTATTATGTGGGGCAGGTTGAGTGAGGATGGCAAAACTCCTTGTAATATCAAAGATGAACTGAAGGCAAGGATTATGGCAGCACATCACCCCTTACATATGGCTACCTACCTGTCCAGACTGAAACCCCTTGATTATTATGTGTGGGGCAGAGTTGAGTGAGAGACCAACAAAACTCCTTGTAATATCAAAGATGAACTGAAGGCAAGGATTATGGCAGCACATCACCTTACATATGGCTACCTACCTGTCAGACTGAAACCCCTTGATTATTATGTGTGGGGCAGAGTTGAGTGAGAGACCAACAAAACTCCTTGTAATATCAAAGATGAACTGAAGGCAAACATTATGGCAGCACATCACCCCTTACATATGGCTACCTACCTGTCCAGACTGGGAAACCCCTTGATTGTTATGTGTGGGGCAGAGTTGACTGAGAGACCAACAAAACTCCTTGTAATATCAAAGATGAACTGAAGGCAAAGATTATGGCAGCACATCACCCCTTACATATGGCTACCTACCTGTCCAGACTGAAACCCCATTGATTATTATGTGTGGGGCAGAGTTGAGTGAGAGACCAACAAAACTCCTTGTAATATCAAAGATGAACTGAAGGCAAGGATTATGGCAGCACATCACCCCTTACATATGGCTACCTACCTGTCAGACTGAAACCCCTTGATTATTATGTGTGGGGCAGAGTTGAGTGAGAGACCAACAAAACTCCTTGTAATACAGCAAAGATGAACTGAAGGCAAGGATTATGGCAGCTTTTATCACCCCCTTACATGGCTACCTGTCCAGACTGAAACCCCTTGATTATTATGTGTGGGGCAGAGTTGAGTGAGAGACCAACAAAACTCCTTGTAATATCAAAGATGAACTGAAGGCAAGGATTATGGCAGCACATCACCCCTTACATATGGCTACCTACCTGTCCAGACTGAAACCCCCTTGATTATTATGTGTGGGGCAGAGTTGAGTGAGAGACCAACAAAACTCCTTGTAATATCAAAGATGAACTGAAGCAGGATTATGGCAGCACATCACCCCTTACATATGGCTACCTACCTGCCAGAATGAAACCCCCTTGATTATTATGTGTGGGGCAGAGTTGGGTAGAGACCAACAAAACTCCTTGTAATATCAAAGATGAACTGAAGGCAAGGATTATGGCAGCACATCACCCCTTACATATGGCTACCTACCTGTCCAGACTGAAACCCCTTGATTATTATGTGTGGGGCAGAGTTAGGTGAGAGACCAACAAAACTCCTTGTAATATCAAAGATGAACTAAAGGCAAGGATTATGGCAGCACATCACCCCTTACATATGGCTACCTACCTGCCCAGACTGAAACCCCTTGATTATTATGTGTGGGGCAGAGTTGAGTGAGGGCCAGCAAACTCTGTAATATCAAACATGAA